>JAUZSV010434557.1:0-10134 GCA_034780495.1 Parotocinclus cesarpintoi | reverse complement strand
GGGGTGTGTTAAAAAGCAACAAGATGTAAACGACTGATACCAGCTGCATGTAAATACGACCTTATGAAGGCACAAGCATACAAATGCATCCGTCATATGCATAGCGCATTCCGTCATCTAACAAGGAACACAGATACATTTTATCTCTGTAAAAAAAACAAAACCCCAGCAGATTAGTGGAGTTTCTCTCAGGTGCAGAGCGAGTGGCCTTAACAGTTTCCCAATCACAGCACATTCTATTGGTTTTGGCAGAGGGAGAGAAATGCACCGGTAGACAGAAAAAAAGGATGTGAATAAATGTTTTGAATTCATTCCTTACTGAATTGAAACTGGGTGTTATGAGTGTTATGTAGGATGATGTCTTGTCTAGAAGGGTGTTAATAATGCATGCGTCACACATCTGACATCTCCCGCACGGTCTAGTGTGATTACCGTGATTAGCAGAGCTTACGAATGTGGTGCCAAATCAATTGTTTCCTCCTTCTAAAAATATGACATGTGATATATGAGATGGGGGTGATGGGTAAGGGATCTGGCCTCTGTAGTTCTAAATTATTCAGACCTGAGCATGCTAGCTGGGTCAGGTTTCTTATTGCATCTACAGTATTTGACAGTGCTGTCAGAAAGCAGCAGATAGAAGTTACAAACTGAAACTTAATTTGTTTTCGACGCCAAATGGATTAAACTGGGATAAAAATGGCTAAGTAAGTTTGCTTAAGCTGGACGTTTTACTTTTTCTTTCTAGGGCATGGAGTTCACTTTATATATATATATATAAATATGTGTATGTATACAGTACTGTGCAAAAGTCTTAGGCCACAATTAGATTAGAAAGGGTATTGCTAAAACAATGCTATAGTAACCATTTATCATTATTTATCTGCCTCTTTGTTCAAATACAACCAGAAATTACAGGAAATGTTTATGCAGTATTAAAAAACTGCTTTTATGGGTTATAGTGTTAAGTATTTAGTGTGACTTTCTCCTTAAACTTGAGCAATAGCAGAAACTGGGAGCTCTGGAAGCAGTATCAGGATACCAAACTGACCGTTCTACAGTCCATAGAAATTTGATCAGGTGATCTTTTTGGAAGTGGAGCAACCAAGAAACCCATTTTTTAGAAGTAGAACAGGGTAAAAAACCTAAGATATGCAAAAGCTCACAAACATTTGAAAGAAGATATATATCGGAATAGAGTATTGTAGAGCGACGAATCCAAGTTATTTGAGGTCACTTTATTATGATAAAGCAAAACAAATTTAAAGGTGGCCTAAGACTTTTGCACAGTAATGTATTTAAGAGTTGAAATACAGTATATTACACTATTTTTTTCCTTGGTATCATATTTTTTCTGACAGTACTGAAATCATGAGGGGATGTAAGAAAATGTAATGAAATTGAACTATTTGAGAAAGTTTATATCAAATTCTCATAGATCAGCGAAAAGCCAAGCTTGGCTAAGCATATTGTTGGTCCTGTATATCCTAAGATTGTACTTGAACCCAAAACTGCGTGCTAAGACGGACCGAAGAAAACCTGGAAATTCATGTGATCGCACTGAATCGGTTTCAACCAGTAAGCACCAGTCAACCTCCTCCTTCATGCCGCTCTTTCAGGAATTACGGCATGCCAGACAGGCACCCCATGGATCGGCCCATGTACACACGCTCACGCTCCACGGAGCGCCCCCCTGATGCCCATCATATGAGATCATCCATGCCCACGCTGACATCCGGACACTCTGCGCCGCCCTCACCCGCCTTAACGAGGTGACCCAGACTAGAGCGCCTGATGCGCTCACCTAGGAATCAGTTACTCCCCACCACCTACCCCTTACAAGCCATCCCTCCTACCTCGCTACCCAGTCGATCAGCCTTTCCTTTGCAGAAGTGCTTTCATTTGCAGCAAGTCACCACTAGATCCACTAACCTCCACCTTTCATTGACAAAACACCACTCAGTGTTTTGACTGCATACAAAGGTGTTGCGTCTTCATTGCTGTTTACTAACTCTGACTCATTTTTTTTGCTCTCCCTCTTGGTTTGTACCCTCTAGGAATATTCCTTATGATTTTTCCCTCATGATTTATTCCTCAGCGATGAAGGACAAGGTTAAGCTGCCCTTTTCCTTGTAGATCAGACACGTGTCTGGTATCCAAACTTGCCTTATCATCTGCATTATTTACAGGCATTTCACAAAATCTAAGGTGTCTAGGCTTTAAGGATTTAGCATGCAAGTTTTTGCTTGGTTTGGGAACAACAAATGGTTTCATGTATTAAAAAAAAAAGAAATTTACCAAAAAACGTGTTAATAAATGGGTAATAAAATCTTAAAAGCTGATGATTTAAAAAATAAAAAAATAAAAAAATAAAAAATTGTTTTAGGAAAGGTTTTATGTGCTTTTTGATATAAATTAAAGTGTATTATAACTGGTGCTGTACACTGATGAGCCAAAACTTTATGACCACTTTATGATTTGTTACAAGACGAGCATTGATTATCTCTTTACAGGACGTTATTTAGTAAGTGAGCGAGGGTTCTTGTACTTGGATGCAGGAGAGGTTATTAGTCTTTAAGACCTGAGCAACTTTAACAAAGAACAAACAACCCAGATGAAAATGTGAGACCATTTTCACGTCAGTAAAACTGACAACCAGTGGTGAAGAAAAAAACCCATCCAATCCCGTTTCCTTTTACATCACATGGATGTGGAAGTGATGGCACCAGGATGCACTGTGGGAAGAAGATCAGTGTGATGATCAGGGTGACTCTGACAGAGCCTGGGCATTCAGAGGTTTGGGTATGAGGTGTTCGTAATATTTTGGCTCATTGGTGTAGGTATTTGCTACCTTTAAGCTATAAGGATGTGACTTCATGTTAAGAATATAAAAGTTTGGACATTTTTTTTTATATAGGCTCAGTATAAAGCTCTGGAAAAATGAAGAGACCACTCCAGATTTTCCGAAAATAAAAATCTCTACATGAACGGCAGCAAATCCATTACGGTGTCTCACCAATTCAGAGTCAAATGCCAAATTTATTCCTACTATTCCTACTATTTTACAATGCAATCTTAATAGGCCAATCCCAAATTGAGCGAACCTAGGGCGACAGCGGAAAGGAAAAACCTCATAATTCTTAATGCGCTACTTAATGACCCTTAATGAGCTACTTATGAGGTGATCACCTGAACCAAATCTAATAATATATGTGACTGAAATGTTGAGTTGTGAACTTTTCCAAGTTAAAACATTAATAGTGTTTTTTTAATGAATCAAAACTTTTCTTTGTATTGTTATTTAATATTTAGAATACGATAATCCAGAATTAGTTCCACAGTGGGTAAATTTACAGTTAACAGACGCAAAGGGATAGGAGTGCACTTGGTAGTAGACAAAAAATTATAAAAAAGATGATAAAACCAACCAGAATATAATACAGATATATAATAGTATATATAGTATAAACTAGGGTTATAGGTTTGTAGTATTCATCTGAAAACGCTGCATTTCCGATTTAATTTTTTCCAGCTGTCATTTAGTGCGAATAAATGCCCTTGTCATTAGTTCAAATGAATATTTTAATTTGGAATGTGTCAGTTGTTTATAGAATAAATAAAGTTACAAATTTACAAACAATATTTACAGGTAGTAAAACCACAGCTATTGATAATGTTGCAGTGCTCTTTAAATATTTCCAGAGCCGTGTTTAATCAGTTGTGATATTGGTTTGAATGGAGTTAGAAATCAATCTAGAATGCATTTGCACACATTTCGCTGTAGGTAGAGCATGCAACCATTGGTCTCCCCAAATTCTTTTCATATGCCAACTTTGGTTTGCCTGCACCTCAAAACCCTTGGAGCATTCGAAAGCTTTGCATGACCTTGATTGTAGACAAGACTTAGAGTATATATGTGAATCTGCATATATATTAACGCTTGATACAATCACTTTGCAGCTTATGTTCCCTTCATTAGAGTAGATTTGAACATCTTAAATATTTTATAAATTACACTTAAATATTCACATTTGGTCACTGTGTTAACATACATAACCCTCTGGTTAACCTTATGTTTAAACATCAGTCAATCAGGCAAGATATTTCGGGTGTCCAATGTCGAACTAAGCAAGTTCTATTGCCAAATTGAAATCTTCGTCTGTTGTTGTGTTGGGAAAGCGATGCCACTGCATGTCACACATACACATATATAGATGCGGAAGGTCCAGATGTACAACAGCACAAGAAGTAAACCAGAGTCTGCACACTTGATTCTACAGCATTCTAGAACAAAAAAAGCAAGAGTTCTGAATGAAATCCAAAACAAAACAGAGGCTTTTGAATGTGTATGACTGGACTACTATTACTAGTTTATTATCTGACCTGTCTAAGTTGTTTCCTATTAGCATTGTAGCACCACTAAAAAACTACATTAGACCCCTAAATTAGACACCAAACATTACTTGCCTGATTGACTACATGATCTGAAAATTGAACTTTTACACTAGGTAAAGGGGCGTAGTTGTAATTCAATGTTTTGTGTGTGTGTGTGTGTGTGTGTGTGTGTGCGCGTGTGTGGCAGAGCCCACCCCCGCGGCGGATCAGTCCAAACCAGCCCTACCAGCACACCCATGAGTGGCAGGAGAGGACGGCAGCTACCACAGCTACCCTCGAAGGGGACGCTGGACAGAAGTAAGTCTGCATTTACGTTGCCTCCAAGACTAGGGTGAATCCACATGCCTGTTTCTCTTTCTTGATTTTGCAAAGATCTAGCTGTGGATGAATCACTTGAGCTGATTTGAATACATCCCAGTTTCACGAGAGTACCGTGTGTGATTGGTGTCGTGTTTTAAATTTGGAGAATACAGACAAAAATGACATTAAGGCATATTTCATTGGCAAATAATTTTTCAGCACTATATGATGCTACATTAAGTAGTTTGGGAGTGTAATCCTTTACAGTAGTTGCTTAGGGTGAATTTAGGATTAACCTTCTCTACAATGACCCTCCTAATTTCCCTTTCGGGGAAAAGTTAGATTTATTAAGATGGGAGATGGTGAATGAGGAGGTGGGATAATGGAATTATTACCTAAATAATAATCATGGGTCAGTCTTTTTTTAACTCCTGACAACAAAGTGGATGTTGTAATTAAATATTAATTTCTACTGTAGGTCAAAGTGAGAATTCCTAAAAAGCACAACTGTGTTTTTGTAGTTTATTACAGCTGCAGACAGTTTATAGAAAGGTACAAATGAACCTCAGAAATTCGATGTGTATCGTTTATCAGGTACGAGAAACGTTTCAGTTCTTAGATCGTATCGTTTATTTCCTCATATTGATTATCATTCCACATCCATTCCGGTCGTTATGTCCTCATGACCAGCATCATCATCACCTTCTGTGTCATCATTCTCTAGATGAAGAAGAGGAGGAGCCTGTCATATATCACTCCACCCCCATAAAGTCATCATTTGATGCAGAAGCAGGTGTGTTCTTATGAGACTCCTCCCACTTTTAACTCTTTCATCTGCTTTTTCACTAGCAGCCGATCTAAACGCATTTGGCATTCACGAGGTGACCTCGCAGTATCTTCTGTTCACTTGTTATTGCACATTTGGACATACTGGGACTCGGGATAATGTCATGGGGAAGGTTTAACAGAAAGGGACTTGCCTTGACAACAGCGACCCCTGCAGGCCCAGCAGAAATAGCGTCCTGTTAAGAAATGCTTGGGCTTGGGATTGTTGACCACAATAAGAACTGAGTTTCTGAAATCATAATGAGCACAAGTGGGAATACGATGTGAAAAAAAAACTCTTGCTCAGCTGTCATGTTACATTGGCATTAGGTTCATACCAGTTCATACAAAGGCATAATATTATGTGAGGATCTCTGGCAAAAATCCAAACTGGGCTTAATGCTTTAATCTAAAAATTAGAGAATATTTCAAAAAGGAAATAATTTTTTAGAATCACATGAAAATTGACCAAGTTGACTTTTTAGATATTCTGTTTGGGTTAAACTGATTCATTAAGCATTCAGAACCTAAACATGACGCTTTTAGGGCTTCTCCAATGGGAATCTTTTCAAAACGAATAACAAACTGGGTGCTTTTTATCGTTCTTGGGCTTTTTTTCTTAATGGATACGTCTCATGGTTTAAAAGCAACCTTTAAGTTGGAATATCAGTGAAATTTGTTTTTTTTGAAGTGAAAGTTGTCTTTTTTTATTTTCTAAATAAATGGTGGTGCCCTTTAATTTCACTTTAAAATATCAGGCGCCTCTCGCTGGGCCAGGTGTTGTGAGCTGTGGCCGGACCAGGATCAATAGTATCAGTGTTTTTTAAAACAGTAAAGTTATTTTTTGGGAGTGGGGGCTTCTCACTTTTGAAAGGGTATTGATTTTTTTGCATTTAACTGGCCATGACTAGGGGCTGTCCCGGTAAGACGACCTGCTTTTACCAGTGTCCCTAACGTGTGTGCGCGCGTGTGTGTATATATATATATATATATGCACAAGCCAGCTCTGAATCGCTTACCATAACAATTCTTGTACTAAATAAATCCAACAATAATACAAAAATACAAAAATTCACAATCCTCCCGTTAGTAAACCAGCTGGCACATTTCTGTGGGAACAAGGTTCCTGTTCAGACCGCACGAGTTCTTGTACAGTGTTGGCACCTCGGCTCGGTGATCTCAGCGAGTTGAACATATGTTAAACACTCGCTCTCATTCTCTGTTGCCATACTGATCAAGCTCTTCCTCCAACCCTCCATCTGGGTTTGTTGTCTTTCTGTTGTCACACGACAACTCATTTTCGAGTCTGTTTCTCTCGCTTCACAGCCTACGCCCTTACAAGTCCCAAGCTTTTCACATCATACATTCATAGATGTAGCTTGGTTAAGAAAGTGCTTTGATTCATTTTAAGCACACAGGGACGAAGGCAATCCTACGTACCTACGTGCCTTTTGAATGGGTGCTGCTCCTTAATACACAATATGAAAAAGTCATCAAGAGCAAAGCTTTTTGTTTTCCTGTGGTCGGGAGCCTTTAGGCTCTGTTTTTTCCTTCTTTTAGTTATTTTTATATTATTTCCCCATTATTCATGGGATTCTGTCACTCCCGCCTCTTTGGGTCCTACCCAATACCGTAACACTTAGAGGCTCAAAAAAGAGAGTTCAACTAATACGAACTTGTTTGATGTGTGCATTAGTTATCTAAATGAATGTAATAGATCAAATAAGGTCATATCCTAATTATATTGATTACATAAAACATTAAAAGTCGTTATGACGCCATTATGATTCAAAATGGCTGGCTGGTGGCAAATTTAATCTTTAGAGTTGATTCCAAGAAGGCAGTTAGTCAAATAAGTTAGTTTACCAAGGCAAGTGTCAGTGTTATAAATCTGCCTAATATAAAGACTAACCTGATGTGTTTGACGTGGTTTTTAATCATTTCACAGTCTTCTTTTCGTGCTGTGACTCGGTTTAAAAAGGAATAGACTCCTCCGTGCTTCAGTTGTTTTCACTTTACACGTGTCTTACGTGCCTAAATGATACCCATAATGCAGTTAGCCAAATAAATTGACTGTGCAAACTCAAGTGCCGTGAACCTAATTACATTTAATACAAATTAATTGAACTTAATGTGCTGAAGATAGGAAGCTTTAGTTCTGTAAATCAGTTGCTTGATCATAAAAGCCATTAAGTCATTTTAGTGACTTAAGCACGTTAAGTGAATTCCACAGTTTCACAGTAGCATTTGCAAGCTGTGTGTTACATTTAGCAGCTCCCTTGGTGGTCATATGGTTAAGTACAAGCTCTTTTGTTGCCGATTTTATGATTTGAGGGGTATCAGGATTAATCTTAAATCACTCTCAGGCATGAGATTGATTCTGGACTCGATGCGGGACTGTGAATATGAGAATAAAGTGCTTGTGTATTTGTTTTTGTTTATCGCCGTCACTTTGTGTAAGACTTCGAGGAAAGACCAGCGGCCAACGGGAGGAAAGGCAAGTCATGGTTGAAGTGTGGATTTGGGCTTGTTCTGCTTTCTGTTAGACACACAGTATTCATACCTGTCAAGTTTTGGATTTGAAAATAAGGTCGATTTTTTTTGCCGAGCTTCGAGCCGTCCCACCAGCCCAACCCAGGTTCAGCATTACTTACATTTTCAGACAGGTTTACAAGAAATCTAAAATAACCACCTGTAACCCACAAACTACAATGAGAATCTGATAGGCCTACCTTTGTTGACACTAAGACCTGTCCTACATATGTAATTTTTACGGGATGGGATTAACCATCCAGTCGCAGCCGACTATCGGTCACTTGATGGATCTTCGATCTCCACACATTTCTGTCCTTCATCGATGTGATCCCTGAAGTATTTGGGCAGGATAGTGGCGTAGTTTGCCATTGCTTTCTCCACCCCTGCCCATTTATCGGGGCTCGGGACCGGTGTGCAGCTATTTCTAGTTACACAGCTGGGGTGTCAATACACAAGTCAATGACAATTCGGAGACACCAATTAACCTAACACGCATGTCTTTGAACTGTGGGAGGAAACCGGAGTACCCAGAGTAAACCCACGCAGACACGGGGAGGACCCAGGCCGCTCCACGTATTTAACACGTTTCACTTTCTCACCAGTTCTCGCGAGGTTAGTGACATTTCGGTTTGCAAAGGCACAGGAATGTTTTTTTTAAATTATAATATAATACGGGAAATTTATAAGAAAATACTAATACGGGAGGACAAGGTTAAAATACGGTCAAAACGGGAGGCTTGACAGGTATGACAGTCTTAGCTCTGTCTTTATGCTGTGATTGCTTTGTATTCTTGCTCTACTGCAGTTACAACATTTGACCAGTAGATGGAGTAAAATCCTACCATGGAACCTGGTTCAGGTTGCAGCACTGTAACAGCACAGGCGATACCATTCCGTTCTTCCACGATGCCAAACTCATTAGCCTTGCCGCTCAGATTTAATTGCAGAGGCTCGACATAACATCTGTGCTGACGTTATTTCCAAAAGACTAGTATTTAATTGGCTGCTTGCATCGTGTCGGGCTGACTCTGATAGTTAAATCTGCATTTTCTTCAAAGTCATGGGATTATACACCATATTCTGGTTTTTTTTTGTTTTTTTTTAAATCAACCTAATTAGATGAGCTTATAAGACAGATTGTACACATTCAGTTGTAAAAAATGTTCCTAAACTTGTTGTCTGTACCGAACATGCATGAGCAGAGGTGACATGGGAGGACCAGCGGCACGAACGCGATGGTTTGGGCCCACTTAACGGTCACGACCTGTCTCAGGGACCGCCAGGTTTGTCCTGCCCTGCTCAGACCTCTGCTTTTCTGTGTGCTCTTTATTTCCCTCTTTAAAACACTTCACTGTAATTATACATAATACATTTTTACACTTTAGTTTATAATCACAACCAAAATACTTTTTTTTAGATGTAAATGTACACGATAACATAATGGATGAACACACCACTCGGCAAAAGTCTTAGGCCACCATTCGATTTTATTATGCCAATGCTTTAATAAATCGTCTTTATGAAAGCAGAATCTCAACCTCGGTAAACGTTGTGTTATGTACAGTCGTCCGGGAACAGCTGGTTTTCTTTGCTGGTTTATAGTGGTATAGTATATAATGGAGACCAGTTGGTCTGATTAAAACCTTCTGTCATTTTATATTACGTTTTATAAAACCTCTCTTATAGATCTCGATGACATTTACTTAAAAACATGCATCTTTAAAGAAGTATAGGATGGGATTAACCGTACAGTCCCAGCCGACTCTCGGTCACTTGATGGATCATGGATCTCCACACATTTCTGTCCTTCATCAATGTGATCCATGAAGTATTTCAGCAGGATAGTGGAGTAGTTTGCCATTGCTTTCTCCCCCCTCCCCATTTATCCGGGCTTGGGACCGGTGTGCAGCTGTTTCCAGTTACACTGCTGGGGTGTTTTTTATACAGAAGTCAATGACAATTTGGAGACGCCAATTAACCTAACATGCATGTCTTTGAACTGTGGGAGGAAACTGGAGTACCCGGAGTAAACCCATGCAGACACTGGGAGGACCCAAGCTGCTCTACCATGGGATTGAACCC
>JAUZSV010434546.1:0-10136 GCA_034780495.1 Parotocinclus cesarpintoi | reverse complement strand
GCAGTTTAAGCCCAACTCCAGTGACAAGCTAGTGATTGGCATCATCATTCCCCACACAGACTCAACTGCCATACCTCTGGATAAGAAGGAGTGGAGCCTTTGTGTTCTTATCTACATATACATGGAGTCGCCAGCTAAGTTTAGGATCTGTTGAGATGTCTCTCTTTCACCTCCCTCAGAGAGTTATAACAATAACAGTCAGCACCAGCGAATTCTTAACATGTACACGATCTCTCTCATGCTTGGATGTCCAAAGTAGACAGAAACAGGGCATATTATGAGGAATGATTGTGGTTAATGTTGGGAGATATTTCTGATAAAGTACAGGGCTGACATTAACATAAATCCCACAGGTACCTTAGAAATACATGAATTTGCAGATGTATTATTTCCATTTAATATTAAATACAGGTGATATTATCATGTATTATTCCACTTAGCAAAAGTAAGAAATAATAAAGTAATCTATTTAATCCATCTCTTTCATAATAAATAAAGTCTTTATTTATCCAGGCAAGTCATTAAGAACAGTTTCTTATTTACAATGGCATCCTGGTTCGTTATAGTTCCTTTCTTATTGTAACCTAACTCAGGCCTACACTATATATCATACAATGGTGGCCAAAAGTCTTGAGACCACAAACAGAATGCTTCTGTTTTTTATTTTTAAATACAATAACTTTCACCTAAACTAAACCTCATTGAGCATTAATGGGGGCACTTGGAGCCAAACATTCTGTAACATCACAGGATCTTATTATCCCAGTATGATTTCATAATATTCCAAATATGTATCAACTGATTTTGGACAAACTTGTTGAGTCCATGCCAGTAAAATTGCATACTTTCATTATGTGTAAGTGTGTAAAGTTTGCACTTTATTTACAGTGAATAAAGTGCTAACACAGTGATAAACAGAAGGGACTCTAGGCTAACAGACAATTCTAACGAGACACAGTGCTACTCAGTAAGATAAACACAGTAAAAGTAATGCACAGAGGCAAAGCTAACCCATTAGGACAACTCAACCACTTAAAGCTAACCAACAAAGTGCTAACAACAGTCCTAGAACAGGTGCTGCCCAAGCAGACAGTGCCATTACAAACAATCAGTGCTAACTATGCCACTAGATAATTGCTAAAACAGACAAATAAAAATGAACACAAGCAAACTGTGCTAATAACACATGGACAGTGAGGCAAACAGCTAATGCTAACAGACAATGGAATCAGACAGACAACAACAAATACAAAAAGGCATTTAAACACAGAACAGAAATAAAAATAATCATAGTTACGAATTTGAACAGGCAAGGAACTGACTAGACATACAGAATAACAATGAACAAGAACACACGACAACAACAAACCCAAACACGGCAACAAACCAGGGGAAAATGAGGTGCAGTGCAGTGAAAATGCCAGACAAGGGCAACTATGAGTGAGGGTATAAATAGGCAGGGGACAGCAGGCTGTAATTGAGCAGTCTGATGTGGAAGCCAAAAAGTGTCAGAGAAGGGCGATTATGGGTGATGTGGCTAATAAGTACCAATTATCATGACAATAATAATACATTTTGAGATTTTTGTAATCAATTTTCCAAAGATTTTGAAATTGATTGTCATGACAATTGTAAAAATTTTATTTAATAAATAAAAACATTGAATTACATTAGAATAATTTTTACTAGTTAACTAATTTGTCTTTTTAAATAGGGTTATAATGAACAAAACAACAAACATATCTGGCCCATATAATACTTAAGCAATGTTTGAATTATTTGATTTAACACCCAGTAACACCCAGTATTAATTCATTGGTTATTTATTTAAACAAACAATGGCAAACAGTTTGTTACTGGTCTATGCTGGTTTTTACTAGTCAATACTGGTCAATTGGTTTAAACTGTGGTAAGAAAACATGAGGGACTGAGAAAAACTTGAGCAAGAAAATACTATTTAAAGTTTATTATTTAAAGTCTATAAATAAAACGTATATGTGATAATTACGAATTCAATATGAATGTATATATGTCAATCATCATGGGTCATTTGCTCATGGGAACTGCATTTCAGAGATGCTTTTCATTAAAACAAAAACTAATGACATTGTGGCAATGAAGCAAAATTGACATAGATCAGCCAAAATGTTATGAACACTCACAGATTGAATAAAGTTGATCAATAATAAATAAAGGATAAAGGTCAATAGCTAAACCACTATGGCCAAAAAACTGGTCAGTACAACTGAAAAAAGAATTGTGGTGTGCTCCTGCTCAATATTGATGTTTACCTACTGACAGTGATGCTACAAATGGGGTTGAACATTCAAAGTTTATTAAGGGCAATTAATTCTTCTTGTCTGGTCCAAACTGAATAAAGAGCTACTGTGGCGCAAGTAATAGATATTTGAAATATACAGTGCATTCAAAAGGTCTTCAGAACATTTCACTTTTTTCACATTTTGTTATGTTTTGGCATTGTGCTAATGTGAAAAACTTGGCTGTGTGCTTATGTGGTTATTGTTTTGTTGGAAGGCAAACCTTTAGCCATCTGAGGTCCCTAGTGCTTTGGATAAGGTTTTCATTTGTTTGATTTATTTATCAATATATTATACTTTGCTCCATAGAGCTTTCCCTCAACTATTGGGTTTTTGTTCACCTCACTTACCAAGGATCTTTTCCTCTTAATACTTAGTTATGTATGTCAGCCCACTCTAGAAAGAATCTTGATTGTTCCATACTTCTTCAGTATAAAAATTGTGTAGATCAGTGTCTTCTTTGGAACTTTCAGTGCAACTGAATTGTTTTTGTAGCCTTCTCCAGACATGTGTCTTCACACAATCCTGTCTTTAAGTTGCACATGAAGTGTTTTCCTACTCATGCCTTGGTTTTTGCTCTGATATGGATTGATAGCTATAAGACCTTATGTAGGCTAGTGTATTTCCAATCGTGTCCTGTTAACTGAATTGACAGCACATGGACTCCAATAAACGTGTAAAAGCAACACAAAGATGATTAAGAGAAATAGGAGTCCTTCAGAGCAAACTTTTAAGTGTCATTACAAAGTGTCTGAATACATTTTTGTTATTTAGCAGATGCCCTTATGCAGAGCAACTTACAATCCAAGAAATTGTAGGTTAGGGCCTTGCTTACGTCTCAACTGAGTCAGAGGTGGGATTTGAACTTTGGACCTTCTGGTCCATAGTCCGGTACCTTAACCACTAGGCCACCACAGTCTAATGCATGTCCATGCGAACTTTAAGTTTTTACTTTTTAATAAATTTGAGTTTTTTTCTAAAACTCTGTTTTCACGTCGGCAGCACGGTGGCTGAGTGGTTAGCACCTCAGCCTCACAGCACGAAGGTCGCCGGTTCAATCCCAGCGTGGAATGAATTTGGACCTTTCTGTGTGGAGTCTGCATGTCCTCCCCCTGCCTGTGTGGGTTTACTCCGGGTACTCTGGTTTCCTTCCACAGTCCAAAGACATGCACGTTAGGTTAATTGGTGTCTCTAAAGTGTCCCTTAGTGTATGAATGTGTGAGTGCATGTGTGTGTTAGTGTGCCCTGCGATGGATTGGCGCCCCATCTGGGGTTGTTCCTGCCCTTTCGCCCAGAGTTGCCGGGTGGGCACCGGCTGGCCCGCGTCCCCAAGTGGAATAAGCAGAAAAGATTATGAATGAATGAATGAAGAATGTTTTCACGTTCTCCTTATAGAGTATTGAGTTCACATTAATTGGGAAAACTTATATTTTTACGTTAAGGTCTCAACATATTAAAATGTGAAAAAGTAAAAGGGTTTGAATACTTTTAGAATTAATTATATATGCACATAGCAATATGTGTGAAGGAAGGTTTCCCAGCATGCAGTGCTTCATACCCTGCTGAGTATGGGACTGCCTAGCCACAGACAAGTCACACTGCTAAGCACGCTAGCACCTGTACACCACTCAAATTGTATACACATGAACATCAGAACTACATTTTTAAGATCTAGGTAATGTCCTTCTTGAAAAACCTTGGGTCAAACATTTACATTTAGCAGATGCCATAACTAATACAACTAATACAGTCTTCTAATCTAAGCAATTGTGGTTTAACAGCCAAATGTTTTAGTTTGTATTCCTGTATCTACTAGTCCATGGTTTAGTACGTTAACCACCGTTATACCACACAGGTTCAAGACAACCTATGCTGCCTACCTAACTGGAATTCTGGGCCAGCTGGTCATAATGTTTTCCTCTTCTCTGTATATGTACATGTGACTATAACCTTTTACAAAATGTATATAATCATAGTTGGGGAAAAAAATTATTTTTTTTATTGGAACTCTTTCATCAATCAACATCAAAGTCTGTATTTGAAGTTGGAGTCTATATATCATGGTACTGCATTGACTCCAAGTTTGGATGAACAGATTTACAGCAGGGTTCAGACACGATGAGCAGGTGTGTGATGACATAACGCTGGCAGGCGATCAGAGGTATCCAGTGTTTCTGGCTTCAGCAACCGTTTGTTGCTTGAACAGAACTGGAGCGGACACACTCCATCACTTTTAATTCCAGCTTCACAGATGAGCTATACATTATTTAGCCATTTTGTTTCTGACATCCAGCAAAATGAAGAGAGATCTCTTACATTTAGCGCTGAGTGATTCTGGCATCACATGTCAGGCTAATGATGACACAACAAAGAGTCTTCATGGGATTTTTTTCTGTAAAACTAAAAAGGCCAATAAAAAGGGGAATAAGAGAACTATTTTTCAACTTTTAAACTGACACTGGTCCCAGCAGTCCAATTGGATTCACTTTGAAAACTGACGATGATGTATGTTGAGCAAACTGAAATACATAAATTTCTCTCAGCGATTGAAAGAAAAAAAGAGCTGACATAATTTTTTGGATTGACAGCGAAGCTATGGGAGGCTGTGAGTGCCCGTGTGTCTCTGAACTTGAATGAGCTAATCACTCTCCATTTTATGATCCCATGGCAGCAATTTTATTATAATTACACTGGGCTCAGTTTCCCTTGCACCTCTTTGTGTAAACACACTCACATAATATTGATTTTACTCTCTATTATTAGAAACCCTGCCCATTTTTATCAACTTTGAAAGAAACAGAAACAGAAATCATTAAAACACAAATTATCATTCATTTGATGAATACTCACATTTAATATTTAACAGAACGATGTACAAAAAAAATGGATAACGTCCTGCTAGTTTTACTCTCAACTAATGTTTTGAGATTTAGCCTTTTTTCCTTTATTAAACACTCCCAGTCTAGCTTTTTGAACAAGGCCCTAGCAGGCCCAAGTCCCAGTTTATACTCTGCAAACATTGCTGGGCTTCTCCACGGTAACTCAATCCCTCTTTTGTCATTGCTAGTAAGTGGTAGTTGAGGACAGATGTGGCATTTTGCTGGCTCATCAAACTGTGAGGGAGGATCGGCTTGTCCATCCACATTTTTAAAATAATGAGGCAGTTAAATATTGCCAGCTTTTGATTACAGGTAAGATAAAAAGATACCAGTTCACTTTAGTCTGAGCATTTTCAGTAATGGTAATGTTGTAAAGCTTTTTGTTCTAAATGACACAATAATAAAGCATTAATGTTCCTCAATAGTCGGTTAACAGTGAATATTATTGAAGGTAGCATGTTTAAATCCGATACATTAAATCAAGTTGAAACCTGTTGCGTATAGGAGACATTTCACATTATAAATACTAAATTCGTGACATTGTTGTTAACCAAGATCTAAATGTACCTTCAGCTATCCAACAGTGGTGCATAAATTAGGTTTGAGCACACTAGTCAAACGAGGTAATTTTGACATAAATGAATTGTAACTGTACATGTACAAGACTGTTGGCCTATTTCAACATGATCCACTATTTTGTAAGGTCTCAGAGTGTTCTTGTTCTTGTTACTGGTTCATTAAACTTTTCAGAAAAATATTAAAGTATGTTTCCTTAAAAGTTTATGTTGTGTCATTTAGAATATCAACATGCATTTTGTTACATAAACAGACATTTGGTAAGACTGTACACCATAGCGCATTTTAAATGATTATTTTTGGAGCATGGCAGAAAATGCTGCTGCTCCTAAGACATATCTAGTTTACAGTAACAATAATGAAGAAGAATTTACATGTCCTTGAGGTTTTATGAGAGGAAGCCAGAAATAATGCAATAAATAATAAGAAAAAAAACTTCATTAGGACCAAGTTTTTCAGTTTTTGGATGTTACTCAGGGATCCACATGTAGTGTATCCAAAATTCCAACACACATAAAAAGGCTTGAATTTCTGTAGCAAAGTTTAGGCAACTGAATCCCCAGTAGCAACTCCAGTATTTGTAACACACATTGTATCTCAGGTCAGTTTATATGAAACGGTACATAAATAAACAACTGTAAATGAATGAATGAATCAATATTAAAGCAATGGTTATAAGTTACATCAACAAACTGTGTCAAAAATCATTCACAGCTTTACATGATCTATAATGACAACCTGATTGTTAGATAGCTGAACTATAAACATTTTGTCTTCTATCACACTACATTTTGCATGCATCTTGTTTGTTAGCTTTTTAGGAGATGCAAGTAATAAGTTAACTGTGGTAGCCTAGTGGTTAAGCTACTGGATTAGAGACCAAAAGGTCCAGGGTTCAAATCCCACCTCTGCAAGGTCCTTAACCCACAATTGATTGGATTGATTGTAAGACTGTATCAATTCTAAGTCACTCTGTATATGGGACACTGCTAATTGAGCATAAATGTCCAATGCATACAAATACTCATATAGTTTTGATAGTTTTAAGTTTTATAAATAGCATGACACTAATTGCTTTAGGAATGGGCATGAACAATAACTTAATATTTTGTCTCATGAAAACACTCTATACCCACTTTCTCAAGTGAAAGATAGTTACTACAGGTACAAAATATAGCCTTATGGGAATACCCAAGTGACAAGTGACTGCCTCTTGGACAAGTACAGTTTTCTGCAAGTGCTTAAAAAAAGAAGTGCACAAGAGTGAGACAGTGTGTTGGACATGCCAATTATTGTGCCCACTGACATTTACTGCTATATAAAACTCAGTAAGGCAGAACTATCTGATAAGAAGACCTTCAGGAGTGAAACCTGGTCAAATCCGCCATGCAGAAAACAGAGCATGCTGTCAATGGTAGCGGAATCAATGGCCTTTTCACTTTCACTGACTCTCATCCTCATCTTTTCTCACCTGTCAAAGGCGTGCCTCATTCACACGGCATTCCCATGTGACAAACAAAAGCCACTTTATGGAGGAATGTGACATGAGTAGTGAACCCTGCAAACTCCAGTTCATTTAGTACACTAATGGCAGCTGTTGTGGTAACATTCATTCAGTTTTCAACTTATGGAATATCATTCCTTTGACTTACAGGTTTACATGGAACTTAGGAAGCATGTTCATTTATATTGCTCACAAAAATGTATATATTAATATACCCTCTTATTTTTGTGAGCAGCGTAGTTGCTGAAGGGAAACTCAGATATTTGATAAGCTTGTAAGAGCCAGACCGTGCTCATTGCCAATCAGATAAACCTTTTCTATAAAGAAAAGTGCCAAATAAAATCAAGGCAATGATGCAAGCGTACCTCAACAAATGTCAGCCTAATTACTCTAAATGATCATTTTACAACCGTGCTTCCAGAATGTCACATACTAGGATGATGTGTTTTTGATGTAAATCCCAGAAGTGAGCAAATTTGGGCAAAAATCGGCCTTTATATCATTATTCTGACAGTTCATACCTTTCATAACCTGACATGTTATTCTCAGTATGCAAGAGCAGAAGTGTTAGTGTGCAATGCAATATGGATTTTCTGTAATAAGCATATACACATGGTCAAATAATAGAAACACCACAGCAGCAAAGATCTTGAATTTGATGTGGTTTAATTACAATAACAAATATTACTACATGTCAGTCATAATCTACACAATGTATTATATAAGCTATTAAAGAGAACTTATAATTCCATTATTACATGAATACATGAGATCTTAAAGAATCATAAGACACCTAAAAGTTTATTATTCATGTTGGACTTGTTTTTATGATTTGTTCGAGGTACATGTAACAAAGTTTTCTTCTGGTAGTAAAACAAAATGAGGCAGCAGTACTGTTAGTGATTGGTTACACATTAGGCAAAACTAGTTAGAGAGACAAACTGGATGCAGAACAATGTTTATGCTCTTAAATGTAATCGTGTGTTTTATTTCTTAACCTGCAAAAAACAGTGTGTTTAAAATATGTACCAAAAATACCATCTACTAATGTTGTGGTATTTTCTCTGCTTGATGGACAAGCAGAGACTCATAAAGATGGATTTTATAGCATGACTGCCGTTTACAAAATGTATATTTTTAAAACACAACTTAAACATAGCGCAGAACTTGGAGCTATCAGCAAATTTATTATTATTATTATTATTATTATTATTACCCAATGGATTACCTTTGACCATCCTTTCTTCACTGGATACCAAAGCATTTGCTTAACGTGAATTTGTGCATCAATGGCCATTTTAAAGGTTACATCAAGGAAACATCAAGACACAAAGTTTATAGTATATTATAGTATGTATACTCACACACTCACACTCTCGAACACACACACTCTCGAACACACACACACAAACGAACGAACACACACAAACGAACGAACACACACAAACGAACGAACACACACAAACAAACGAACACACAAACAAACGAACACACAAACAAACGAACACACACACACACACTGAGCCGGTCTAGCATAATGCATGTCTTTTTACTGTGGGAGTATACTTGAGTATGGTACTGAATCCATGCCTTCTTGGTGTGGGGCAAGAGTGCTATGATGTTCCCATATTCCAGGATGATATTGCTATGATTCAAGAGAAGTTTAATAAACACATTTTATGGTCTTTCTAACTACCAGATTTCACATCATTGAGCCTTGGGAACTGCTATTAGCAGGCTGTGTCTATTAAATTTCTATTTGCATATGCTCTTTTATATAATTTTGAAAACAAATTGTAATCAGCAGTGTAATTAGGAAGACCCAGTAAAGTTATGTGATGTCTAATATATAGCTTAGCTCAACATTACTTACAATTTAGGGTTTATCAGGCTATAACAGTGAAGCCACTGATAGTGCCTTACAGGCTAATGCTGCATTACAACAACGTTAACAGGACATGTAAAACAACAGGAAGAAGAAGAGTGCTATAGCCTTAATAAATTATGCAAAGCAGGTAATTTTTTCACAGAAATTACACTGCTGTACAAGACCTAAAGGCCAAGAAGTCAGCAAGATGATACAATTGTGGAGGGAAATTATGGCTCGTAATTCTAGAGCTGGATCATTCCAGCAGTCACTGCTCAAGAGGGTGCCCAATTATGAGAAAAAAGAATGCGTATTAAGTTCACATTTTTATCAGCCCTACATCAGTAAATGCATTTTGTGACACAACAGACCACTGGTTCATGTTTTTTTACTGGCCACACAATCATTTATTTAATAATCCTTGTTTATGTGACAGTTGTATGTTCTACTTCTTGTTCAGCAGAAGCAAAAGCATAATGAACATGAGTGAATTAAATTTATATGAATAAATTAGATGGACATTAGCTTATGACTGGAATGGATGGAAAAGAGTTGACATTTGCCAGCTTTTGTCTTCTAGTGGCTCAATAAAGAGTACATGCTAATAAGAATTCATAGGATAAGGTATACAGGATAAAATATTACAATTTAGAAATTTATGAGAAATGAATTAAACTATTGCAGATTACGATTTCAAAGGGGGTATACGATATGTCATTTTTGGAATAATGTTTTAATTTTTTGTTTTAAAGATGTGCAAGCTGACATTAACAAGACAGACACAGTTTGCAAAAAAACAGTTTTTATGTAAATTTATGTTTACATTTATGGCATTTAGCAGACGCCCTTATCCAGAGCAACTTATAATTGATACAGTCTTACAATTCAAACAATGGTGGGTTAAGGGCCTTGCTTAAGGACCCAACTGTGGCAGCTTGGCAAAGGTGGGACAATCAAGCTATTGCAGTCCCAAAGTTATGTAGCCACGTAGC
>JAUZSV010434535.1:0-10136 GCA_034780495.1 Parotocinclus cesarpintoi | reverse complement strand
GTCTAGACATGCCTCTGTGATCAAATAACAATCAAATAAACATTTTTGAGAGGGGATGGAGCATCCCTGGAGCAGAACTCTGAACTCTTTCTTTCACTCTGCAATGTCTTTGGCATCAGTTGCCATTTGGCTTTTATCTTCTAGCACCTGATCTTTGGATCAGTACCATGTGGAACAGGCCTGATCCTTCATAGGAACAAGAAATGTGTTCTTTGCCACTCCCACCAGGCTGTCATATTATAGCTATACACTAATATCTTTTATCCCAAATATGTTGGAACATTTAAGGAGATTCAATGAATTGAAACTTTAGCTTCCATTGATTGTAACATTCCCAATTCCTTCCATGTTAACTTGGGACCATTGAATGATATCATAACTGAGCTATCTTTCACTGTGTAGTTTGATGGTGCATCCAATTACTCTGTCAGCCATCTCTTAGATTCCTGATGATGAAGAAATCTCCTTCAATACTTGTTTAATTGTGAAATCTATGTGCCAGATCAATGATGCTGAGTTGCAGTTCATGATATCCCAGATCAAGATCTTAACAAAGCTGAGACTACAGTGGACACTATAATCGGAAAGTTAAAGAAAATAGTTTGATGTCATGGATCACCATTTCTGCTGAACACACATATTAGTTATGCCGACTGGTAGAATTGGGATACTGGTGTATGGAATGTTTTCTTGGCCAGCTTTGAGGCTGCTTATCATCTCTTAAACATCACAGCCTACAGTATCTCACAAAAGTGAGCACATCCCTCAGATTACTGTAAATATTTTTATTATACCCTTTCATGGGACAACACTGAAGATATGACATCTTGATACAATGTGAAGTAGTCAGTCTTGTCAGCTTGTGTAACAGTGTAAATGTGATGTGCCCTCAAAATAACCAACTGTATCAACTGCTGGCTACAAAAGTGAGTACACCCCTAATTGAAAATGGCCTCAATTTCCCTCAATGAACTGTAGCTTCTCATATCCCCCAGCACTCATGCAGCCCCAAACCATGACATGCTTGACTGTAGGCAAGACACACTTCTCACCTGGTTAATGCCACACATTCTTGACACCACCTGTACTAAATAAGTTTATCTTGCTCTCATCAGACCACAAGTCATGGTTCCAGTAATCCTTAGTATGCTTGTTTTAGCAAACTGTTTGCAGGCTTTCTTGTGCATCATCTTTAGAAGAGGCTTCCTTCTGGGATGACAGCCATGCAGACCAATTTGATACAGTGTGTGGCGTATGGTCTGAGCACTAAGCAACCTCTGCAGCAATGCTGGAAGCACTCCTACATCAGTTTTTAAATGTCAACCTCTGGATATGACACTGAGCATCTGCACTCAACTTCTTTGGTTGACCATGACGAGGCCTGTTCTGAGTGGAACTTGTCCTTTTATACCGCTCTATGTTCTTGGCTACTGTGCTGCAGCTTACTTTCTGTGTGTTCTTATAGCCGAGGCAACCTTTTTTTCAGATCCTTAGAGAGGATGCCATGCTGAACTTCCATTTACCAGTATTGGACATTGTGAGAGTGATAACACCAAATGTATCATACCTACTCCCCATTCACACCTGGGTCTTGTAACACTAATGAGTAACATGATACCGGGGAGGTTAAATGGCTAACTGGACACAATTTGACTATTTTCACTTAGGGGTGTCATCACTTTTGTTGGCAATGTTTAAACATTAATGGCTGTATTGAGTTATTTTGAGGGCACAGCAAATGTTATATTGTTTTACAAGCTGTGGACTGCCTACTTTACATTGTATCAAAGTATCATATCTTCAGTGTTGTCCCATGAAAAGATATAATAAGATACTTACAAAAACGTGGAAGGCCCAGTAGGCTACTGGAGAAACGTTTACAAGTGTTATATATGGCTATGCACAATTCAATAAAATAACCTTATTTTGAAACCAGGATGACTTGCTATTATTGACTCTGAACAATAAATTCTAACCTTTAATAGCAAATTCTAATCGAAACTGTCAGGTGTTCTGTCAATATATCAGGAAAATGTGGGTCATGCACAATAATAATAATAATAATAATCATAATAATATAATGCAAATAAAAGTAAGATTAAAATGACAATTTTGGAAAGTTCTAAACCTAATCTAAAATAATTAATGTAGATGTAGTTCATGTGAGGAAGCCCATCAACTTGGCAGACTTTAAGCTGATGTGTAGTTGATATGTAGAACTGAACAGAAAGAGAAAAGAAAGAGTTTCCAGAAATGTTTAGTTGCATCAATTTCTACGCATACTGAAAACAAATGTTCACGTTTTGACACTCATTGATATGCAATATGTATCATTTAGCTGTGTAAATAAATTGCTAGATGTACATAAATGTACATAAATGTAAGAAATGTTCTAGAACCACTGTAACTCAACTCAACTCAACACTGTCACTCTCACAAAAATAAAAACAACAACAAAAACAACAAACAAACATGTAAAAGCAACCTCACTGTGTGAGCTGTATATTGATATTTGATAAGATCTGGAACTGCATAATGCAATTAACTCTATAGATTAGGGATCCCTCATCAAATTGCCTTAGACTAATGGAGTGCTAAGCAGCAGAGTGCATCTGTGTGACATCTGTCTTCTCAGCACATCACACAGTCTGCTGCATCATGGCCATGTGTCTTTTTTATTTTATTAATCTACTTAAATTGACCGAGTGACCTATAAAATGCCACAGCCAATAGCACGGCCTGTGGCAATACGCTTATTTACTGCTAAAAGGGATTAGTTTTTGATCACAATGAACATGGCCAAAATATTTAAAATAGGAGCTATATATATAACTTTAAATGGCAACATAATTAACTTTAAATAACAACAGAAATATCTATATCAAATTTTACATAATGGCACTGCCATCCTGTGGGAACAATTTAAACAAGGACGTTATCTCTAAGGGATATTGTAGGACTCTGCTGCACTCTGGTCAGCTAGCTAAATCGCACATCTTCAGAAGAGAATAATACATTCTCTTTCATTCATTACTCCTCATTAAGACTGGTAATTGGAGTCTTTTAACGTTTTCATAAATTTGAGCTTAATATTAATTAATAATACTCTGACTTGCAGAACAATTATAAACATGCAATTTTTGAAGTTTACAAGGGATCCTTTGTATTTTATCCTTTTGTTCATTTCTGTGTTCAGTGAAGTAGTCCAGTCTACCAAACACAGCCAATCTGCTAAAAAAAAACAGCCAATCTGTTTTAATAGGCCTCTTGACTTTTTTTGGCTCTTGTGTGCATGTGTGTGTGGGACAGGCAAAAGGCGAAGAGGGATCTCTGGATGAGAGGAACTGTTGCAGATGGGAATTATTAATTTGTACCTGTTTTGCTTCAGTCGAAGTGCTCAAACTAAATGAAAGAATAAGGGAGTGGTGGGGGTGGACGACGACTTGTCATTCTTTTAAATTTTGTGTGGGGCTCGAAGCCTCTGAGTTTCACAGCCAAGGCTAGTCCAGGGTGCTGAATGTTAAATGTCAGGCCTTGTAGTGAGCTGTCAAAGAACAGAATGGGCCCAAAATGATTGATGACTGGAGGAACCCAAAACTCACCCCCCACTACCCAGATTGCAAATGCTACATTGCGTTAGTCGTAGAGCTGAACTCAACACCCACCATACACACACTGCTGATGCATTCCTGCCTATTCAAGGTCAGTCTGCATAGGCAGGCACCCAAACGTATTGGTAGGCCTGTGGCTGGAGAGAGAGGCTCTTTATTTTGCAGATGAAATCAAAATGCTTTCCCCACTCATTTCACACTATTTAATTCAAGTGAAAAAGGGAAGTAGAAACGGGGCCTCCAATTTCCCCTTTTAGTTTTTCCCATTTTGGCTTAAACTGATCATGGTGGCTGTTTTGGTAGAAAGACCCCACTACTATCCAATCCTTGTACAAATGGTGGGATTGAAAAATAGAGTTTGTAAAGGGTTGCTTATAGAAGTATGATGAAGGGATTAGAGATAGAATGGATCTTCAAATCTCATGACAAGATTATTAATGGGACAGGCTGCTGTATATCTGGCCTTTTGCATATTCATGGAGAAATGCTACAGATGGCACTGGCAGGCACAGTAGAATGGAGGGTGTAGCAGAACAGGAGCCTTTTTGAACCGGCATTGTATTTTATTGCTATATGTAAAACAATGAGGCATGGCATACACAACACCCAACTATGGATCGAACGTATTAGAAAAATGAAAGAGTTAAAAAGCAAAATGTGAAACTATTGGTTTTCCAATTTATCTTAAAAGTACTGAATTAAGATCAGGGTTCTGTGCCACTTCTCAAAGTTGGCAAATATGTTGAGAAATGTGTTATTCATGTGTCACTAAGATATTGATTTATTTTTTTTATTGAACAAAATAATTTTTTTTTAAATATCATTTGTCTTGATCAAAATTAAATCTCAGCAGAGCTAATATCACAGAACATAATATTGCAATAAACATCATAATGCCAGTACATGATACACAATGCAATATATGATACTTTTATTAGAAAAACAGTTTGAAATAGTTTGCATTTTAGTACACATTATGGGAATGTACTTCCTGTATAAACTAGTGGCACCCAGAGAAAAAAAAAGATGAATATTCATCTTCTTGCGAGGTCCCCTAGGGGGTGCCACAGAGAGATATCAGGGGATCTGCTTCTGTTCTCTTGAAATACATTTCCACCAAAAACACACACATTTTCATTACCCATGTGGGGACTTCCCATTAGCATGATGATTACTGCAGCTAATTAATGCTACCCCTACACCTAACCTTATCTACCTAACCCTAACTTTTAACTTAACTACCTAACCCTTGCTTTTACTATTTTGCAGCTTCTGTGAGAAAAAAAAAAGGAATAAATAAAAACTGAAAAATGTCCCCACAAGGTAAAAACTTTTTCTGTCTTTTGGTAACACATGCAGGTGCACACACGCATGCACACACACACACACACACACACACACACAAGAGTGTCTATAATTGCAGGGGATTATCCACTGTCTTTTTGTCAAAGTACATGCGGCTCACATATAGCCTGCCCAGTATAATATATATGTTAAAGGATAAGAGAACAGAAAAGAAGTCTGGGGAAAAGTCCTTATCAAGGATGTATAGGTATTATCCTGTTAGATTCTAAGCAGGATTAAAGGAAAGCATTTTACACTTACCTTGCTGGAATGGACCTTAGTAAAAATTATGTAACTATATGTAATTCCCTGCTTTATATTAAGGCGAGATGATAAACTTAAATGTATGCTTACTGTTTATCTCCATTTAGGGAATGTATAGTTGTTTGCTGTCTATCAGGTGCAGTGCAGGTATAGTGTAACTACAGACCTATTTGTAAAGCAAGGCTCATTGGTTTTGTCTGATATCAAATGATGTGTTTCTAAGGAGAGCAGCAAAGACACACATCTCCAATAGATGTTCATCCAGGACCCATTCCCCTCTGCAAATATACACAGCTGCTTGCAGAGAATCCTGGGATGTATCTACACAGTCAGGCTTGCGACCTAATGAATGTTTACACAGACCAATTCAAAACGGAATGGCATTTTCTTGATTCCATCAGACCATGCAGTAAGTCTAAAAAATAATGCATCTATAGTTAACAACTATACTTTCGTGAGCTTATGCCAAATTTCCCTAATGTGAACTGGTTATTAGGGGTATAGGTTTATAGAATCAAAGTACCAAAAAAGCATGTGTTTACAATATTCATACTAATATTAATCATTTAGTTAAATCCTAAAATATTTCATTCATCAAACGTTCATTTTTCACTGAGAACTGTTTGTGTATATTTTATTGGAAAAAAGTACATGACTGTATGACTTGTTAATGGTTGTTAAAAGGTTTGTTAATACTTGCAAAGGTTTAGGTACAGTTAGGTATAGTTTGCTAATTAGAACCACTTTTGCCTTCAGCATTGCCTCCATTCTTTGTTGTATCGATTCAACAAGATGCTGGTAACATTACTCTGAGATTTTGGTTTATATTTCAATGATTGCATCATACAGTTGTTGTAGATGTGTTGGCTGCACATCCTTGATGTGAATCTCCATTTCCACCAAGCGCTCTATTGCATTGATATCTAACTTTTGTGATCATTTGAGAACAGTGAACTCATTGTTGTGTTCAAGAAACCGGTTTGTGATGATTGTGTTGTATTATCTTGCTGCAAGTAGCCATCAGAAGATGGGTACACTATGGCAATAAAGGGATGAACAGGGCTACATCCTTTATAATTTCTTTTTTTTGACCTTTTTCTGTAAATCTTTTGGATGTGCGTGGAATTCCAGGAGACTAGCAGTTTCTGAAATACTTTTCAGCCTATCTAACACCAACGACCATACCACTTACAAATTCATTCATGTATTTAAATCACCTTTTTTCCCATTCCGATGCCGTCTTGACCATGTCTAAATACAATAAGTGCATTGAGCAGTACAAAGCAGTTAAACAGGTGTACCCAATACAGTGACCGATGAGTACATGTGACCACTTTAAGTATGTCTACACAGAGATTATCTTTAATATGTTTTTTTTATTTAATGAAGAAACTCATTTAAAAATTACAGTACAGTTAGTACAGATTTATTTCGTTCTTCTCCATATTAGAATACAGTTTATGCATGGATTAATGGTGATTATATCTGATAAAACATTAATAACACTAATGGGTCATTGACCACATAAGTTGGTTTATTTATGTAATGATTGTATCATGTATGTATCATGCATGCATTTTCTATCAGGTGGGAGTCCCTTAGCTTTATGATGAAGCTCGGCCTGTTCAGTACTGAGTACTGAGTTTAAAGCATTGCATAATATGTCCCTCTAATATGTATTTTCTATATGTCACCATGCAAATACATAGCTGAAGGTGGTAAATTATAAAGGGACACACAATATGTACACATGTTGAAAGAGGAACTGAAGAGACATAGCTGGTTTGGTGGTAGTCATTAGTAGGACTTTAGAGGATTGGTGAAGATGAGACAACATGAGCCCAGATGATTGATGAAGTGGTGCTTGGTCCATAAAGTCTCATAGTGAACGCAGGGAGATGATCAAAAGAAAGGGCATCTGCAGGTTCACCCCTTCCTGCAGCATAGGTACACAGACTACACCCAGATATGAGCTTGATGATGAAATTCTGAAGATCAGCTGTAACAGGAGACATTTTACCAGGGGTCACAACACCCTTTGATATTGTGTGTGCTTTTTATGTTCTTGTATTTGTTTGTGGGATCTCTCCAACCAGCACCAAATTCTCCTAGCCATGTTTTGATTAAATCAGGTGTGCTTGTGTGTGTGTGTGTGTGAAAGAGAGGGTTGCATTGTCCCACTGTTTATCTACTCCTGACCTCTAGCCAGCAATTCTGCTCTTGATAAGAAAGGCTGGTCTCATGATGTGCAAGGTGGCTGATATCAGCCCTGTATCCTTGTGAAATTGATTACCTCGTCCAAGAAGTGAACAAAAAATATAATAAATAGAGACAACACAAAAGGCACACGCACTGATTCTTGCTGATGAGCAACACTGCTTCGGCAATTACGCCACTGCCCACTTAAAGCAGAGGTCACACGGGGCATCGAAAGAGAGGAACAAGTTATGGGTAAAAACTGATTTACTGAAGTGCACAGGTGCCACAGGTGTAGGTACTTATGGGGTGCATGTGTGACTATGTACATGCTGTAAACATTGTTTAAGAAAGCTTGTAGCCACATATTTGTCTCTTGTTTTGTGATTCTGGTATTTCTATCATGTGATTGGCAGATTAGATTTGGGTCTTAACAGTTGAATAGGTGTATTCAAAATAGGTGAATAGGTATGACATTGTATGACCATTTTAAGGTTGTCTATGAAGAGGTATGTTTAATATTTGTAGTTTATTGTCATAATCACATAATTTAAACAATATCATACATAAAGCATACTATTGCAGTGAGTTTAATTTTCTCTTTTACCTTTCTATGGCCATAGCACAAACATTTGTATGTATAAAGAAAATATTAATATTCTGCATGGTTGATGCAGAATAACTGAATGCCATGAATGGATAACATGTAAATAATATTATATAAAATAACAAGTTAATTGTATCTATACATTTATATCTATACATCTATAAATTGTCTACTTTTTCTATTGGATAATTTAACTCTATAATTTAACTCTATAACTCAACTCTATAATTCAACTGGAAACTGGGCCTTCTTCTTGCTTTAATTTTATTCTTATAACGTGCTTCTGAAAAAAAAATGGGGATGCGGAAAATAGAGAGTACTGAACATGGACTAGACCAAGGGTGGAATAGTTTTAGGGATGAGGAAGATTAAATGCAAGTGAAAAAAAAATATTTAAATAAAAGAAAATTAGATTGAGAGAATTATATTGTTTAACCAGAGAAAAGAGAGAGAAAGAGTCGATGAGCAAATTTAGATAAGGCTTTGTCACCAAAACCTTGCATGTTGGTTGGAGGAATGGTGAATAGTCGAGCCCGAGAAAGACCTGATAGTGTAAGAAGGTTTGTATGAATAGTAGTTCAGATGGGGAAGAAGGAGCAATATTGTTTAGAGCCCTATAAATAATTTTTAACAACATTTTGTATTGTACACTGTAATTTACAAACAGAACGAAGATGTTGAATAATGCGTGCAATACAAGCGAGTGTGAAATATGTGGAGCTTGTGAAGTGAAGAAGAGTTGACAAAAGTAACAAATAGTCAAATTGCTGAATGGCTTAAAATTAAGGAATAGACAAGGGTTTCAGTGGTAGAAAAGGATGTAAGGATAAAGCACTTCTTGATATGCATGCGTTTTGTAGGTATGTTGAAGTGTTGAAGTGTTTGGCTCATGCAAGTGTGTTTGTGTGTGAGGGCAACAGGCACTTAAGATTGCTATTGGCAATTTGTTCCATAAATCCATATAGGTGGCTTAATTAATTGAAAATATGCCTGTTTTGCACTGCTTTAATTATTTTTTAATGAAGTAATTCATTTCTTATTTATACCCACTTAATCTAATTCAGGATTGCAAAAAGTTGGGCCTAACCAGCAGCATAGGGTACAAGGTGGCAATTAATCCTATAAAGAGTGGCTATCCCTCACTGGGCATACATACTGCTCCCAAAAATTAGGGGATACATCAAAATGAAATTTCCCCATAATTAAATATCCCCTAAATTTTGTGAGCAGTGTACATACACACGCACAATCATATTGGAATATTTTCAAGCAATCGGTTGACCTATTGCATGCCTATGGAAGGTAGGATGATACCAGAGTACCCAGAGGATACCCACACAGATATGAGATTAATCGTAAATCAGAGCCAGAAATAGGACTGGGAATCTCTGGAGCTGTGAGGTGTCAGTGCTAATCAATGCATCACTCTGATGTTCCATAAATGAAGTAATTACATTTTTTTAATTTATATATTAATTATTAATTAAATATATTGTTAATTATATATATTGTTAATAAATATATTAATTAACAAGCATTTGTTTCTTATGTTTGTAATAAAAATTGCAGAATTAGAATGCCAAAAAAATTAAGAAAGATATTTTAGTATGGACAATGTAAAAGTTTATTTCTTTAGATTTACCTTTTGTTTTGTATCTGTAGTTGTGGTCTATGTGGTCCACCGACTGTGATTAAATCAATCCATATGATTATGCAAGATTATTATTAAGGACTAATTTAAAATCTGTATTTTTATAAAGTGGCTTGAAATCAGTGCTACTTAGACGTGATGTATTTATGGTATTTTTCGATTTAATTTAAAAATGTAATTTAAATTACTTAATTTTACTATTAATACAACTTAATTATTTCAGTTAACATCTAGGCCATCCAAGGAGGATGGTGCTAACATTCATATAACAAGGTGTTCATTTTCCAAGCCCTACATTCAAACTATTCATCAAAGACATGCATGACTACAATAAAATGGTCAGTGCATGCATGCACTTTAACCCTTTGCAGAGTACAATTACAAAACGGATTCCAAAAAAGTTGGGACACTAAACAAATTGTGAATAAAAACTGAATGCAATGATGTGGAGATGGCAAATGTC
>JAUZSV010434524.1:0-10136 GCA_034780495.1 Parotocinclus cesarpintoi | reverse complement strand
TCTGGGGTTCTGCAGTCCAGAGATGCAGAGACTGAACTCAGAAAAACTCTAACTTCCTGTTCCTCTAAACTGACCAATCAGAAGCTGGTATCTCTAACATGAAGTCATTAGTTTATAACTTGTAGTCTTAACAAAAAAAAACTTTTTTCTAAAATCTGAAAATCCATATTTAGTCTATAGACTCAGGAACAAGCAGGTGTTGCCATGGTGATGAGGATCCTGTATGTGTTAGCAGCTCTGCAGGTGGTTTTATAAAAACTACATCCTCTAAACAGGAAATAAGCAGAGATATAAATAAATGTTTAAGAGACTTTAATCAATAACAGTTCATCAAAGTTCATACGCACACACACACACACACACACACACACACACATTGGAGGATCTAGCTTCTTCGCACTGTAGGGGCCAACTTGATATCTCGATGAAGCTGATAGATGCTTCTGTTGCTGCTGTAGACAGAGGGCACACTAAATACTTGTCACTGTAGCCTTTAAGTTGAGTTTTAATACTGGATACAAATTTCCTGTCTCTTCCTATTGTATTCCAATAAAGAGACTGAAAAATAATTATATATGACCATTATTCCATTCCACTGTCTAAACTGATGGTGGCCTAAGATTTTGCACAGTACTATATATATTTTTTTTATATAATTTGATGCTTAACTGTCTTTATGTAATGTTCATATTACATATTTGTGTACATACACATTTTTATGTAGATTGGATAAATAAATTTTCGTTCAGTTATATGCATCATGCTGAAGTTTACTGCCCTTCTGTGTTCTGTAGCTCTGCCACCACCAGTACTACCTCCATTCTGCCCACTGTTTGCCAGTCTGGTGAACATTCTGCAGTGTGATGTTCTGCTTAGTATGCTTGGGGCAGTGCTGCAGTGGGCTGTGGAACCAAGTGGAGGACACTGGTCTGAGTCCATGCTGCAAAGGGTTTGTTTTTCTGTTTGTTAAGAAAAGTCTATCAGGATATGTCATAATGTGATGCAGTAAATATCAACTTAATGAGTCAATAAAGCTTGCACTTAATTTACTGATTTCTTCATAAATGGCTTGTGCTGATCCGCAGTACAGATGACAACTCTTGTTTTCCAAATCTTTATATTTGATACTCCAGGTGTTGCATCTGATAGGCATGGCTCTGCAGGAGGAGCATCAGCAGTTGGAGGGCAACACTGAAGACACTGAAGTTATCTTCAACTTCACTCTCAAAATTGCCCGTAAGTAGGATATAACGGGGTATTGTTTGTTGACACAGACTAATATGATAAAGAAAAAAAGACAAATTTCATTTAAATCTAAAAGAAGTGCATTATGTCCTCCCCTCACCTGCATGCTGTCAGTGTACTGCACTTTTGTTATTAATAATGCCATGACCATGTTGCACACGGAAACAGCATCATGACTTTCAGTATCTCCACAGCTACTACTATCACAACTCAAATCCAAAATAAATAAATAAAACTGAAATAATCCACAACAAAACTCAAGACTACAGATTATAACTGTGACTCCTGTGCTCCAGGACCAGGTGAAGCTCCAGGCAACACTCCCAGTATCCTGGCTCTTTTGGAAACTTTGCAGAGTGCACCTCATCTTGAAGTGCACAAAGACATGATCCGCTGGATCCTCAAGGTAGGGATCCGTCTTCAATTCCTTTTGCTGTTTTGCCTTAGACATGCTATACAAGTGTAAATTTTGTCCATTGTGTGGCAGTAAAGCATGTTCCATATTTATTTGTATTTGTGTTATGTCAACGTTATGACTGTCCATTCTTGTTAAGGCTTTTTTGTATTGTTGAACAGATGGTTGCAAGTATTAAAACCTTACGTGAGCGCACAACTGCTGCACCTCCCGCTGAAGGAATAGGACACTGCCAGGAGGAGGTTAGGCTTTTAACATTGTAAACCATTCACAGTTTGGGGTTGGAGTACCTGATCTGTTTTTTGTGTTTATTATAGATGGTAAGGGATAAAGACAAGGCAGAGAGGAAGAGGAAGGCAGAGATGGCCAGACTGCGCAGGGAGAAGATCATGGCTCAGATGTCAGAGATGCAGAGACACTTCATCAATGAAAACAAAGAGCTTTTCCAGCAAAGCTTAGAGGAGCTGGATGCCTCAGCCTCTACATCGGCAGAGCACAGGTGCGCATGAATTAAAACGGATACGATTATCCACTAACTGCAAAAAGTCATGTTTCGATGCAGATAGTGAAGTAATTTTATTAAACAACGATATACATTTTGCACTACATCTTGTCAGCATGTCCAGAAAAGACATACAGCCGTATTTCCCCGTTGCACGTAAATATTTCTTTGAGCTAAGGCTGTGAGATATTGACAAACACTTATATCGCTCTTTTCTTAGATGTTGTCGTTAACGACAATTAGGTGATACTGGAGCAGTGTATATCTTGGCTCCATCTGAAACCATCTGTCTCAACAGAATTGGGACTGTCTTTCAATATGTAGCTGGCGACAGCATTTATGTTCTTTTTTCGTTGAATGATTTCACTACAGTTTGCTTTGTGTGTTTTTGTGTTTTTTTTTCACATGCAACAAATCCACATGGACCATCCTAACAAGAAGCAGTTTCATGTTAGGATTATTTTCCTAATAATTGTTCATCTTTTCTTACCTATGGGCTGACACTTCTTTTGCATATTTCATTGTTTTGCCATATGATTGACCAAAACACACACAAATGAAAGATTTCTCCCAAATAGATATTTTTGTGTCCATTATAATGTACCACAGCATAATGATAAACCCAGGGGTTATAAGACTATGAAAGTAGGTTTTGATAATATATAGTACTTCTGGTAACATGTAGCCATGAAGAAAAATACAGGATTTTCAGTAGTTGTGTCCATGTTTGACTGTTTCTGTATGTTAGCCTGGGCAGGGAGCTGGCTCAGTGGGTAGCACCGTCACCACAGCGAGATGATCTTGGGTTGGATCCCAGACAGGGCAACCTATGTCCTTTCTGTGTGTAGCACGAAGTTTAAAAAAAAAACAGTATCTCTAATGGTATGGTGGTGTGTTAGTGCCCATGGCTTGCACATCTGTAAAGGCATCATTAATGCTGAAAAGGACATACAGGTTTTGAGCAACATATTCTGCCATTCAAGCATCGTCTTGCCAATTTCAAGCCATATTCTGCACGTTACAACAGCATGGCTTCGTGGTAAAAGAGTACGGGTGCTAGACTGGCCTGCCTGCAGTCCAGACCTTCCTCCTATTGTGTAGCACATTATGAAGTGCAAAATACAACAACAGAGACCCTTGACTGTTGAACCATTGAAGTTGTACATCCAGAAAGAATAGGAAAGAATTCCACCTACAAAGCTTCAACAGTTAGTGTCCTCAGTTCCCAAATGCTTATTGTTTGTTGTTAAAAGGAAAGATGATGTAACACGGTGGTAAACATGCACTGGCCCCAACGTTTTTTGGGACGTGTTGCAGGCATCCTATTCGAAACGAGTCAATATTTGCAAAAGAAAAATAAGTTTATTAGTTTATCATTAAATATATTGGTTGAAATGGATTCTGTTTGAATTATTAAGTAAAATACGTAATTTATGTATTAAAATACAAATTAAGAGTTCAGTCTGGCTGTAATGTCCAGAGTTAAAATACAGTTTTGTTTCCTATTTTAATTATTTGATGTTTAATTGTTTGATGAATGTTTCTGGTGCCTTTGTATGCTGTTATAATGTTAACCTAGAAAATCTAACTTGAGTCATTCCATGATTTAAACCATCTCTCTTTGTTTACATGTTTCAGTCCCAGCTCATGGGACAGTACTTTGGTTTGCTTGGGGCCTCGGCGATGGCGTGCAGGAGGAGGAGAAAGAAGACAGGTGGTGACGTGTATCCTGTGTCAGGAGGAGCAGGAGATCAGACCGGATGGCAGAGCGATGGTACTTGCTGCGTTCATCCAACGTTCTACCGTGATGTCAAAAAACCGCAAAAGACCTCCTCACAACCCAGGTAAGAATTTTTTTGTGCTGCTGATGAACTGGGCTTTTGTTGCCAGTATTAGTTTGAGCTCATGAAGCATACATGTGCTTTACAGAGACCTATGATCCTATGTTCATGCACCCTGACCTGTCTTTTGGTACCCACACTGGCAGCTGTGGCCATATCATGCACTCTCACTGCTGGCAGAGGTGAGTTGTTTTTTAAATGAAAGCTTTTAGACTTTATACATTCAAATCCGTGCAATCAACAGCATGCAATGTGCACAACTTCAGAAAGTCTAAATGCTCTTAATGCTAAATATCCAACATTTCAAAGATGCAGTGTTAGGTGCATTCATAAAGTCATTCAAGCTCACTGGGTGCTTCAGTATTAAGGGATATAAAACAATTAATAGCTCACTTTCACCCTTCGTTTTAACAGTATCAAATTTGCTGATGATTAATTATTGCCAGTTTCTTTTTTATTGTTGTGTTTTGGTTAGAAGATGTACTGTTGGTTGATGACCAATGTTTTCACTGCCCCCTGCAGGTACTTTGAAGCGGTGCAGGCTAAGGAGCAGCGCAGACAACAACGATTGCGTGTGCACACTAGTTATGATGTTGAGAATGGAGAGTACTTGTGTCCACTGTGCGAATGTCTCAGTAACACTGTCATTCCACTCCTGCCTCTCACCAATTTCCCCAGCTGGTAGGCACGCAGGACATTTATACATTTGATTATAAGGCTTTGTATAGAGGGTGAGTCAAAAGTCACAGGATATGTCCTGTGCTGCATCGTGGACGTGGTTTCTTTGTCGGTAGCTGTCTTTAGATGACGACTTTGTGGCTTGTCATCCACATTTAAAGTTACCTGTGATAAACATCAAAAGTTGATTTTTCAGACAGTTATGATCGTCTTTGATATGCTACATAACCACCTTGCCCTTGATCCAGTATGGCCGCTTTCAAGATGGTGGCCCTGTTTCAAACATAGCCTAAAATATAGGCCCCTCCACCGCCTCCCTCCCTTTACTTGTTGGGCTTTCGGATGTCATTTCCCCTTTTGATTCTGATATAAAAGTGTGTCCAGAGTCTTTTGACTCAGTATGAATTAGTGTGCGTTTGAGTGTAAAGTCTTGATTTGTTCTCATTTGCCTAAATACAGGTATGCTCTGAATAACATCTGTTTGGACAACCTCCATTCATGTATATGTACTTCAATAAAGTGATCACCCTAATTAAGTTTATTAATTTAAAAATTAGTGTGTGAGCGAGCACGTGAGCATACGAGTGAGTGTGTAAGCCCTGTGCTAACTTAATATATGGTGGAGCTACAGTAGAACATTTTAATTACAATAAACTCAAGCATCTTCTTTTTACAGACTCTGTACACAAGGATACTTCAAAACTAGCGAAAACATACACTAACTAGTAAAAGTAAAAAAAATAAAGCAATCCCTCGCAGACATGTCTAACATGCAAACTCCAGGTGGAATCCAAGGTGTTTCGAACTGGGAATGCTAGCTGTGGTCCTACCGTGTTTCTAGTAATTTAGTTTTTGGGACTAAATGTTTTTTTTTTTGCTCTTGTTGTTTAAAACTGTCCTCAAGATGATGTATGGGGTTTGCATTGTTTACACAAGAAATATGGTGTTTAAATTGCTGTTTGGACGACATGCAGCTCGTATGACTTGCGGTTAAGCAGCACGTATGCCTCATTTAATTCAGTTTGAAACTGATTACAACCATTTTCAGCCATCCTCTCAGATCAGCACTAACACAAACACAGACCTCAAACATGCTCTTCTGGTTTACTTTACCTGACATAACTAAATACAAAACTGCTTGTTTATTGGCATATTTGGAGGGAATGGTGATGAAATTCAGTTTTGAGTGGTCTATCCTGAGTCATTTCTCACACTCTCTGTGTTTGTGTCATTATAGCAATAGTGAGCAGCCAGGCTTTGGTCAGTGGCTGAATAAAACTCGTCAGCAGATTAAAGCCTTGCACTCTGCACACCGGAAGGCAACCCCATCAAGTGAGCAGCCATACTGTGTATGCATATTACTTAAGTGTTTGTATACATAGTCATGGATGTTATGCTGTGTTCATTTAGATCCTTATGATACGGAGACAGTGGATGACTCGCCTCCACCTGAGGATTTCAGACTGGACTTTACTCCAGTGTAAGTATCCAGACATGTTCTACACAATCACCACTGTGTTAGCTCCTGAATTCTGAAGCTATCCTTTGATGTGTTTTTGTAGCAACCCTTATTCAAACTCAATAAAAGAGATGCTGACGACATTTGGGACATCAACATATAAAGTTGGCCTTAAGGTGAACCCTAATGAGCAGGACCCTCGTGTGCCCGTCATGTGCTGGAGCAGCTGTGCCTACACTATTCAGTCTATAGGTCAGCCCACACACACCATCTGTTACAGAACTCTGTGGCCTAAATATTGCTGGTACATGTCTGTTTTTGGAATATAAAACTGTCGTATGTGTTTTATTGCGTTTCCTTATGTTCACTGCAGAGCGATTATTGGTAGATGAAGAGAAACCTTTGTTTGGAAGTTTACCCTGTAGACAGGTAAAACAACCAAGCCTGTAATGCTGTTAATCCAGCATTTTTTTTGCTTTTAGATTTTAATAAATTGCAAAACATGCCAAACCTAATTTCACTTGGTAACTGGTGCAATTGTTGTTATATAGGATGACTGTTTAAGTTCACTGGCCAGATTTGGCTCTGCATGCTGGACTGTCTCTACTCTCTCCAATGTACAGAGCCACTTTATTCGACTGTTAGCAGGTAATTTGTCCTCCATTATAGACCTGTATAGAGATGTTCTTGTTTTATGTGCATCTCTGTAATTATGCCCATGCCTCTGCCTACTTCCAGCCCTTGTTCCAGACCCCCTAGTGATGAATGCACCATGCATTCTGGATGTAGACATGTTTCACTTGTTGGTAAGTTGATTTAAATTCTCAGTGGGACTGTAGACCCAGACTACATAGTTATTTTTTTTTTTTAATCATGCACAGAGCATATACACGTTGTTTGGAGAATAATAAAAAATTGCTGTGTGTGTGCGCCAGGTGAGTCTGGTGCTTTCGTACTCGTCAGTGCACTCTCTAGATTCCTCAGGTCTGAGTGCTGATGCTGCGCAGCTGCATCTTCTACACCTGATCACAGTGGTTCATCTAGTTCAGATCCTCCTCACCTCCATTCCAGGTTAGAGCATTTCCACCTTTGTTTTCCTTTTTGCCCAACTCTCTGGCTTGTTTTGTGACCCTGTATACTGACACAGGTGCATACATCATGTGTTTACAAAGAACTCCAATGAAACGATCTGCAGTAATGTGCAAAAGTCTAAGGCTTGTTGATTAACAATGTTACAATAGCCATATGTACTATTATACTATACTATATTATACGTACTATATGTATGCTAAAATCTCCTTTTGCATTATCACAACTTGAAATCTATGGAGTTTATTTTGTAAACGTGCCCAGTTTATCATTGTACTGTAAACATTAATATTAATTGTGTCCCTACAGAGGAACCAACCATGGAGCAGGAAATTGAATGTGTGGAGCAGGAGGAGCATCAGAATGTCTGTTGCCTCTATAATACCATAAGAAGGCATGTAGGATGGTGAGGGAAGATTTCTTTTGTATTCATGATCACTTCTAGTTTATTGGCTTCTATCTTTAAGGAGAAGACTGTCAGTTAATAATTTTGTGCTACCAAAAGACATTCGTTAACTGAATAACTGAAGTGGTCGTTGTTTGGTCGCTGTGAGGTTTGATGAAAGATGAAGTTTTTAATCAAACCACTAACAAGCTCAAATCAGTTTGGAAATAATCTTGACATCTGTGCTTGTTTTAGTGGCATGAGTGAGGTTAGCTCTGGTTGGCATCTTTGCCGACGTGTAAAGGCAGGCATCATGCCCTTTTTGAGGGGAGCGGCTATATTCTTCCATCATCTCAATGGAGTTCCCACTCCACCTGACCTTCATGGTAAGCATCATTGTTTGCACACTGGTCAAACCTCTGTTTACATGTACGTTCAGGATCTGTTATAAGTATTATCTATCTTATTATCCCACGTTAGCTTACCAGATACTTTAGCTGTTGTAGTAAAGCAGGCACATGCAACACTACAGGCAGTGGTGCAGAAAGTCTAATTAAAAGTGTGTGTCACCAGTAAGCAACGAGCAATGTGTGGCTTCTTATAAACACAGAGTAAATGAGCTGCAAGTATTACTATTCGGTGCTGACAAATAAAAACTAACTGGCCATCCACGCATGTTCCTTGCACTCTAGAGTACAATGTGAAGCACTGTGGGAGAAGAAGAGAAAACTGTCTTTGCAATGCAGCACAGATCACAGCCTCCTTAACTCTTTAAGCGTCTACACTCTTCTGTACCCTGCTCTCTTTTTTTAAATACAGGAAGTGCTTGATTTACAGTGGGAATACATTCTGACAAATCGCTCATAAGCTTTATGTACAGTATCATTGCCTAGCTTACCGTACCTTAAAACAATTTAAGGTACACATTACATGCACATTACCCTATAGCTGGGTAATTAGCATTAAGCTTATTTTGTAATAAAGCATTCCATATCTCTTAATTTATGGAATATTTTATTGAAAGTATAAAACAAATGATTTTTGTCACATCCAGTTTTTCTTTACATTTCCCAGCCTTCATCACACCTACCATGTGACATTGTGATGCAAAAATGGCACTATTTGTATTGTGTTAATACCTCAACGTCATCCTGACGATATCAGGAGAAGATATTGCATCAGAGGGTACAACGTATATGCCATGTGGCATATCTTTTCCAACGGAAGCAGAAGGGATTTGGAATGTTTAGTTAGTTGCGTAGCACTTATTATATTAATATTAAAACATAGTTAATGCAAAATGTGTTTAACAAGCTGAGCATGATAACAGGATCTCATTTTAAGTTTCAGATAGCACTATTTCTTGTTATTAAAATAAATCTATTGCAGGGGCTAAAGTTCTTTGTTTTAAAACGTATGCATATAAGCGCTGGGTTGTTTTGCGTTGTTCGCAGACAAAAGAATGTCCTTTATTGAATGTAAAATTGATCATCATGAGAAAATGAAATCATGAACTGTGAGCAGATCATGAACGTTTCACCCCTAACTGAAATAAAATAATGGCAAACACTGCATCATGTTGGCTATTTAGTCAGTGCGGTGTATATGGTGTTTGGACAATTTTCAGGTCACATAACGTACATTTTCACAGAAATATATTGTGGACATTAAGATATTTATACTTGTAATGATTACTTGTGACTAGGCAACAGAATAGTTGCATGTTTGACTGACTCAAAGTTGTGTGCTTTCATTTAAAGTTTTATTGCTTTGGCACTTTTTACAATGGAGGATAGTCTTAAAGCAGCTTAAATTTTCTTCTAATATCTGAGGCCAATGTGTTGTATCACTAATATACACAGCTGTGATTAGAGAAATAGTTTTATTAGAATACAGCAAACTATGTACTGCAGAGCTTAATATATTAAGCTCATAATATTACATGCTTTGCTTGTGTTTTTACTGTGTGTTGTCTCCTTCTGTTCTCTAGCTGTAGGGGCAGGTGAATGGGAGGCACTGTGTGCATACCTTTGTCTGCCTTACAACCTGTTCCAGCTTTATTACAGTCACCTGGACTTTCTGGAGCCTCTGCTAGAGGGGTGAGACTTTCTTGATCCTTAATATTGAGGATGCTTTATCATCGATTTGCCTTTCTCTCGCTGTGACTTGACTGTGTACTTTATTCCTGCAGGTGGTGCTCTCATCCAGGCATTCATCAGTGTCTTCAGTCACGTGAAACTATAATAAGGTTTGGTAGAACTTGCTGTCTGTCTGTTTATGCAGATATTTTGCTCACAAATGTTTTAGACAAACTTTATTAGTAAATTAAACAAACTATGTACAAAGTTAAGGCTACATAGTGGCATACAATGTCCTTTATAAACCGCAAAACAAGGTTTATAGGGATTTCATCATCTACAGTACATATTGTCATAGGCATTTTGCCAAGAAGAATGGGCAGTTTTACCATCTGAGAAAATTAAGGGCCCCATCCACAACTACCACAAAAGACTTCAAGCTGC
>JAUZSV010434513.1:0-10136 GCA_034780495.1 Parotocinclus cesarpintoi | reverse complement strand
TACTCAGATTAAACTTTTGATCTGTCATCTATGTTCTATTACGAATAAAATATTGACATTTGCCATCTTCACATCATGGCATTCACTTTTTATTCACAATTTGTTTGGTGTCCCAATGTTTTTGGAATCTGCTTTGTATCTTTTCCTTCTATTAAACTTTTAAAGCATAAAGCAGCTCTTAAATGTAAATTAAATGTTTCTGCCATAAGTAAGCTTTTGCACATAGTAAGACAAACATAACAAATTAAAATACAAATACAGTTATGAAAAGGTAGAGTTTGTAAATGCTTAATAAAAAAGAGACTAGTATAAAAAAATAACAGTAATTATTAGATAAAACCTACACAATATTCAATTTACATATTAGAGTAAGAAACAATATATCAACTGACCATTTTGTAGTTTTTAAAGTCAGTCCTTTTAAAATAAATAAATAAATAACTACTATAAATAAATTTAGACTAATCGTAATAATCCTTGAAACTGCTATAATTGGATTTAATACAAATATTGACAAATATACTGCTCACAAAAGTTAGGGGATATTTCATTATGAAATGTCCTCTAATTTTTGTGGGCAGTATATAACCCCAGTGAATCATTTAAACAAATGAGCCTTCAAATCAGTTTTTATATCAAGCCATCTATCATGTAGCATTTGAAACTTCACATTGTTTGCTTGCTAAATTAGCTTGGTTGTTGATTGAGGGTCAGAGTGTAAAAAAGTGCTGGATTTTGGCTGGTACCCAAGATTATACACAGACACAAGGAGAACATGTTGATTCCACCCTTGTGGAGTTAGCTAGGGAACTGTGAAACTGTGGGGTGACAGCGCTAATTGCCTTTGCCACTGTGCTGCCCTTCTGTTCTCATTAACTAAGGTAAACACTGAATACTAGGTGACCAGTAGTGATAGTATACAAAAACCTGTAGGACAGCATGGTAAGATCAAAACATAAAACATCAATGTCTAGATACCACACATTAAATATTGGTTCCCATCATTTGCTCGGTACTCGGTACACTTGCTTAAACTTGTATGAGTCAAGGCACGTGACTCATTTTAACCGAAACTTGATTCAGGATTCATGATTCAGTACACAGTGATTCAGGTTCAGGTTCATGCTGGTCGCTTAGAGAAGATCTCCTCTTTGTTTGTCACATTTTGTTTATTTTTACATCTACAGTACTGTATTCTTAGTGCAAATAGTCACTTGTCATTAACTATTGTGTGTTTCTCTATAATAAAGTATAGACTACTCTAAATGCTACATATAATGTGTGATGGATTTATTGGAACATAAATCTAATAGTAAAGCAGAGAGCCCCTGTACAATACAGCTCCATATATACATATAATGTCTTATACTGTGTGGATTTTCTAAGGGTCTGGAACAGCTTTATTATTGTATTAAATTGTACATTATTCCTTATAGGAAAAATTGTTTTGGCACTCGTTGTGTTTAGCTCTTGACAAACCTACTGGAATTAATTAATGAAGAGAACCGTGGTACCACAATATATAAATCAGCATGCCTTGCTTATTAATGTTATTAATATTTGGATTATATTAGAAGCTCATTCATTTCATCTAGTGAGTCAGAGGTGACAGGAAATCCTTAGATCTTAAAAACTTTCAAAAACAAGTCTCTTAAAAATTCTTAAAACCTTTTTGTTTTTGTAATCTTGATGTTACGATTTAAAACAGCAAATAAGGAAAGCATACTAGCAGCTATCGTTTAAATGTTTTAGTATTTTAATGCTTTCTAATTCCATAAGTCCATAATTATGACATATTACCATTTGTTTTTGGATTAAGTTTTTCATTCTTTAAAACATTTATTTTGGGACATTTAATGTAACACATTTTTATTTCAGTAACACTTGTCTGGGAACACACTTGAGAACAGGCATTTCAGAAGAAAAAAAACTTTTTTTACCGTGTAAACTTTTTTTGTTGCTGTTATTGCTTGTAATGGCCACAAACAGGCATTCTTTACTATGGCAATGTTTCTTCAATCCAGGGAGGCCTGATTTTAGGAAGAGACTGGATTACTCATGTGCATATTGCTCATCCATGCACTGAGGGAGCACTCAGTAAGAGATGGTCCTGTTTATTCTGCTTGCTTGATATTTTACGTTTCAATTCATAAACATTCGACAGTCATTGAACTTACCGTTTTTATGTGTTTTTGAAGAGCGTTCGTCTTGCATTATGTAAAATAAAACCCAGTCGTCTATGCTGAAGTTCTGCCACCTCACATAGTTGAGCTTTTTTGTGATTGGTGAATACAATGTGATCCGTTCACTTTAGCAAATGTCAGTTTTCTTCTGGAAGGGATGCTAATTTGAATCTCATGCTGAAAGACAATCTTTCTTTCTTGGGATGATTTATTACTTTCTTTTGATCCATATACAGCTAAAGGCCATGTAGTCAAGAAAACGAAATTATAAAACTTTTCACCTTTTAAAAATAGCATTTTTAGTAGCCAATCATCAACAAATTGCACATATTGAAATTGTTTCTAACTCTTGCAGAATCTCATTGATAAAAGATAAAAAAAAAAAACAACAAACTGTAGTGCCTAGAAAACATTACAAATGTCATCTTCCAGGACAGGGTTCCTACTACAATGAGAAAGAAACTGTAAGCACTTTGAAAGTCAATACTGGTGAAGTATGTAGCTTCTCTTATTTGTTCTAACACTGCTGCAGAGAAACCAAGTGGAAAATGCAATGCTATCTTTCTATCATGGCATCAATACTCCTGTAACGAATAAAGGGGTTGAGTGTGTAATTATCATTCTTAATGAAACTAATCCTATGGCTACAAGGGGGAAACATAACCCATAACTTTAAGAGTTCATTATGTTATCCCCCATGGCCTGAGACAAAAGTGACTGTATTTTACTGTTTGCTATGAGCATATGGGTTCAGGTAGCCTCGCTATGAACAATTTGGGAGTTGTTCAGAAGCCCTGTCTCAAAACTTTAACCAGACACTTTTATTGTGAAGCAATTTCAAGAACTCTGCCTGATGTGGACTCTCAATGTGTATGGCAAGACATGGCAAGACAGGACATTAATAACTGCATTTAATGCTTTAATCTGTGACTTTAAATAAGAAATGCTGAGACCATGTTTCATTAAATATGAAAGACCCAAATGTACACATTTATTTCTGAAGATTAAGCAATTAAGAATGAAACTGTTTTGATATTTAACAATTTAGTAATGATGTGTTCTTACGTATGTGACATATGTGCTTTAGTCCACAACTCAAAACACAAGTGTTTATGAGATGTGAGAGTTAAACTAGAGTTATGTTAAGCTGTTATGACAGTGCTTAATTCATTTATTTTTCAGCTGCTGTTGAATCAGTCAGGACCTTTTCCCTGGGCTCTTGTTTAATCATGAGGCCCTGTACAGTCAGCAAAAATATATTTTTCCACAGCAATACATGCACAGACCCTCTGTTTACCTTTGCTTTTCACTTAACTCTGTTATTATTCACTTCCTTAGATTCTTGTACTTGGCGGTGGCAACTTAATTCTCAGTTCTATTGTGAAGGATAGTCTGTATGGATTGCTAGCTTAATGTACTGTATCTTTAGAATGAGAGTTTTTTAAATTTCTGAATTTGTAGCAGTGCTTGTTCATAATAGCTATGTTTCTGTTCAGTAATCAGTTTATTGCATTACCTAAAATAGTTTTTTATATATAAGATCACTCATTTATCCTTAGAATTCACCTGCAAGTCCAGCTGTTACCACCTATTTTCCTTTTGTGTTGAAGTATATGGAAGCACATCACTGAAAATGGCGAGTGAGAAAAAAGCACTTGCTCTTTTGCTTTGAGGTGATGCATCAATTTATCATTATCGTTTATGTTTAAAGTACCAAAAACTTTTACTCACATTAATTTCCATTGTATCAACACTGACAATTTTCCTTGTTCTGTAAAATGTTACCACACTACCCAGCACTGTATACATCACGTCATTTAAAAACTAGTAGAGAAAGTTTTCAGTACTTTCGTGTTAATAAACCAAAACCCAAAAATGCCTTCCACTGGTTGGCATTCAGTTTGGCAGTAGAATAGAATGATGTAGTATAATAAATTACTGCCAGGGGTGGGGGATTGGGGATAGTGTGCTCATAATCCTATACAAGTTTACATCGGATTACAATGGTTTGCTTTATGATATTTCAAATGATCGATGGGAAGCTTATAATACACGTAAAACACATTCAGAAGCAACTGTATCCTGAATTTTTATTTTTCCCCAATCAGCACAGTGGCTAGGTGGGTAGCACTGTTGCCTCACACTGGAAAAGGGCTGGGATTGATCCTAGTATGCATGTATTCCACATGTCCATGTGGCTTTACTGCAGGTGATCCAGTTTCCTCCCATAGTTCTAAGACATGCTTTAGGTTAATTGATTACATTACAGTAGCCGTGAGTGTGTGTATTACTGTGCGAGTGGATGTGCCTTATGATGGATTGCTGACCTGTCTAGGGTTGTTCTTGCCTTGCACCAATTCTTTCATGACCCTGTTCAAAATTAAGGGGATAAGAAAGTACATTAAATATTTAAATTATTTTTCCCCTGCCAAAAGATACACGGTACGATACTCACCTGCAGATGTTGGTGCCGAGCAGCAGTGTCTTCATTACACCATTGGACTAATCATTTTGACTTTGTTTTTCGTTTATTCTTTTAGTCAATCATAATTTAACATCTTTTTTATCCTTGTCAGGGTTGCCGGAAGGCCAGCACCTAGCTGGTGGCACAGGGCACATGGCAGGAACAACCCTAAACTCACACAGTTAGGTCACTTTAGAATCACTCAGTAACCTTTAAGGTCTTTACAGTGTGTGAGAAAACCCACATGCAAAATCCAGGCGGGTGCGGGATCGAACCTGGGAATCTCTGGCTTTGTGGTGACAGTGCTAACCACTGCATCGTTCCACTTTCAAAACTTTTATTTATTCAGTTACATGATACGTCAATTACGTTATTATAAAGCATGTTTAATGTAAGGTTACTCTATGATTTTATATATATATATATATATAAAATCATAGAGTAACCTTACATTAAACATGCTTTATAATAACGTAATTGACGTATCATGTAACTGAATAAATAAAAGTTTTGAAAGTGGAACGATGCAGTGGTTAGCACTGTCACCACAAAGCCAGAGATTCCCAGGTTCGATCCCGCACCCGCCTGGATTTTGCATGTGGGTTTTCTCACACACTGTAAAGACCTTAAAGGTTACTGAGTGATTCTAAAGTGACCTAACTGTGTGAGTTTAGGGTTGTTCCTGCCATGTGCCCTGTGCCACCAGCTAGGTGCTGGCCTTCCGGCAACCCTGACAAGGATAAAAAAGATGTTAAATTATGATTGACTAAAAGAATAAACGAAAAACAAAGTCAAAATGATTAGTCCAATGGTGTAATGAAGACACTGCTGCTCGGCACCAACATCTGCAGGTGAGTATCGTACCGTGTATCTTTTGGCAGGGGAAAAATAATTTAAATATTTAATGTACTTTCTTATCCCCTTAATTTTGAACAGGGTCATGAAAGAATTGGTGCAAGGCAAGAACAACCCTAGACAGGTCAGCAATCCATCATAAGGCACATCCACTCGCACAGTAATACACACACTCACGGCTACTGTAATGTAATCAATTAACCTAAAGCATGTCTTAGAACTATGGGAGGAAACTGGATCACCTGCAGTAAAGCCACATGGACATGTGGAATACATGCATACTAGGATCAATCCCAGCCCTTTTCCAGTGTGAGGCAACAGTGCTACCCACCTAGCCACTGTGCTGATTGGGGAAAAATAAAAATTCAGGATACAGTTGCTTCTGAATGTGTTTTACGTGTATTATAAGCTTCCCATCGATCATTTGAAATATCATAAAGCAAACCATTGTAATCCGATGTAAACTTGTATAGGATTATGAGCACACTATCCCCAATCCCCCACCCCTGGCAGTAATTTATTATACTACATCATTCTATTCTACTGCCAAACTGAATGCCAACCAGTGGAAGGCATTTTTGGGTTTTGGTTTATTAACACGAAAGTACTGAAAACTTTCTCTACTAGTTTTTAAATGACGTGATGTATACAGTGCTGGGTAGTGTGGTAACATTTTACAGAACAAGGAAAATTGTCAGTGTTGATACAATGGAAATTAATGTGAGTAAAAGTTTTTGGTACTTTAAACATAAACGATAATGATAAATTGATGCATCACCTCAAAGCAAAAGAGCAAGTGCTTTTTTCTCACTCGCCATTTTCAGTGATGTGCTTCCATATACTTCAACACAAAAGGAAAATAGGTGGTAACAGCTGGACTTGCAGGTGAATTCTAAGGATAAATGAGTGATCTTATATATAAAAAACTATTTTAGGTAATGCAATAAACTGATTACTGAACAGAAACATAGCTATTATGAACAAGCACTGCTACAAATTCAGAAATTTAAAAAACTCTCATTCTAAAGATACAGTACATTAAGCTAGCAATCCATACAGACTATCCTTCACAATAGAACTGAGAATTAAGTTGCCACCGCCAAGTACAAGAATCTAAGGAAGTGAATAATAACAGAGTTAAGTGAAAAGCAAAGGTAAACAGAGGGTCTGTGCATGTATTGCTGTGGAAAAATATATTTTTGCTGACTGTACAGGGCCTCATGATTAAACAAGAGCCCAGGGAAAAGGTCCTGACTGATTCAACAGCAGCTGAAAAATAAATGAATTAAGCACTGTCATAACAGCTTAACATAACTCTAGTTTAACTCTCACATCTCATAAACACTTGTGTTTTGAGTTGTGGACTAAAGCACATATGTCACATACGTAAGAACACATCATTACTAAATTGTTAAATATCAAAACAGTTTCATTCTTAATTGCTTAATCTTCAGAAATAAATGTGTACATTTGGGTCTTTCATATTTAATGAAACATGGTCTCAGCATTTCTTATTTAAAGTCACAGATTAAAGCATTAAATGCAGTTATTAATGTCCTGTCTTGCCATGTCTTGCCATACACATTGAGAGTCCACATCAGGCAGAGTTCTTGAAATTGCTTCACAATAAAAGTGTCTGGTTAAAGTTTTGAGACAGGGCTTCTGAACAACTCCCAAATTGTTCATAGCGAGGCTACCTGAACCCATATGCTCATAGCAAACAGTAAAATACAGTCACTTTTGTCTCAGGCCATGGGGGATAACATAATGAACTCTTAAAGTTATGGGTTATGTTTCCCCCTTGTAGCCATAGGATTAGTTTCATTAAGAATGATAATTACACACTCAACCCCTTTATTCGTTACAGGAGTATTGATGCCATGATAGAAAGATAGCATTGCATTTTCCACTTGGTTTCTCTGCAGCAGTGTTAGAACAAATAAGAGAAGCTACATACTTCACCAGTATTGACTTTCAAAGTGCTTACAGTTTCTTTCTCATTGTAGTAGGAACCCTGTCCTGGAAGATGACATTTGTAATGTTTTCTAGGCACTACAGTTTGTTGTTTTTTTTTTTTATCTTTTATCAATGAGATTCTGCAAGAGTTAGAAACAATTTCAATATGTGCAATTTGTTGATGATTGGCTACTAAAAATGCTATTTTTAAAAGGTGAAAAGTTTTATAATTTCGTTTTCTTGACTACATGGCCTTTAGCTGTATATGGATCAAAAGAAAGTAATAAATCATCCCAAGAAAGAAAGATTGTCTTTCAGCATGAGATTCAAATTAGCATCCCTTCCAGAAGAAAACTGACATTTGCTAAAGTGAACGGATCACATTGTATTCACCAATCACAAAAAAGCTCAACTATGTGAGGTGGCAGAACTTCAGCATAGACGACTGGGTTTTATTTTACATAATGCAAGACGAACGCTCTTCAAAAACACATAAAAACGGTAAGTTCAATGACTGTCGAATGTTTATGAATTGAAACGTAAAATATCAAGCAAGCAGAATAAACAGGACCATCTCTTACTGAGTGCTCCCTCAGTGCATGGATGAGCAATATGCACATGAGTAATCCAGTCTCTTCCTAAAATCAGGCCTCCCTGGATTGAAGAAACATTGCCATAGTAAAGAATGCCTGTTTGTGGCCATTACAAGCAATAACAGCAACAAAAAAAGTTTACACGGTAAAAAAAGTTTTTTTTCTTCTGAAATGCCTGTTCTCAAGTGTGTTCCCAGACAAGTGTTACTGAAATAAAAATGTGTTACATTAAATGTCCCAAAATAAATGTTTTAAAGAATGAAAAACTTAATCCAAAAACAAATGGTAATATGTCATAATTATGGACTTATGGAATTAGAAAGCATTAAAATACTAAAACATTTAAACGATAGCTGCTAGTATGCTTTCCTTATTTGCTGTTTTAAATCGTAACATCAAGATTACAAAAACAAAAAGGTTTTAAGAATTTTTAAGAGACTTGTTTTTGAAAGTTTTTAAGATCTAAGGATTTCCTGTCACCTCTGACTCACTAGATGAAATGAATGAGCTTCTAATATAATCCAAATATTAATAACATTAATAAGCAAGGCATGCTGATTTATATATTGTGGTACCACGGTTCTCTTCATTAATTAATTCCAGTAGGTTTGTCAAGAGCTAAACACAACGAGTGCCAAAACAATTTTTCCTATAAGGAATAATGTACAATTTAATACAATAATAAAGCTGTTCCAGACCCTTAGAAAATCCACACAGTATAAGACATTATATGTATATATGGAGCTGTATTGTACAGGGGCTCTCTGCTTTACTATTAGATTTATGTTCCAATAAATCCATCACACATTATATGTAGCATTTAGAGTAGTCTATACTTTATTATAGAGAAACACACAATAGTTAATGACAAGTGACTATTTGCACTAAGAATACAGTACTGTAGATGTAAAAATAAACAAAATGTGACAAACAAAGAGGAGATCTTCTCTAAGCGACCAGCATGAACCTGAACCTGAATCACTGTGTACTGAATCATGAATCCTGAATCAAGTTTCGGTTAAAATGAGTCACGTGCCTTGACTCATACAAGTTTAAGCAAGTGTACCGAGTACCGAGCAAATGATGGGAACCAATATTTAATGTGTGGTATCTAGACATTGATGTTTTATGTTTTGATCTTACCATGCTGTCCTACAGGTTTTTGTATACTATCACTACTGGTCACCTAGTATTCAGTGTTTACCTTAGTTAATGAGAACAGAAGGGCAGCACAGTGGCAAAGGCAATTAGCGCTGTCACCCCACAGTTTCACAGTTCCCTAGCTAACTCCACAAGGGTGGAATCAACATGTTCTCCTTGTGTCTGTGTATAATCTTGGGTACCAGCCAAAATCCAGCACTTTTTTACACTCTGACCCTCAATCAACAACCAAGCTAATTTAGCAAGCAAACAATGTGAAGTTTCAAATGCTACATGATAGATGGCTTGATATAAAAACTGATTTGAAGGCTCATTTGTTTAAATGATTCACTGGGGTTATATACTGCCCACAAAAATTAGAGGACATTTCATAATGAAATATCCCCTAACTTTTGTGAGCAGTATATTTGTCAATATTTGTATTAAATCCAATTATAGCAGTTTCAAGGATTATTACGATTAGTCTAAATTTATTTATAGTAGTTATTTATTTATTTATTTTAAAAGGACTGACTTTAAAAACTACAAAATGGTCAGTTGATATATTGTTTCTTACTCTAATATGTAAATTGAATATTGTGTAGGTTTTATCTAATAATTACTGTTATTTTTTTATACTAGTCTCTTTTTTATTAAGCATTTACAAACTCTACCTTTTCATAACTGTATTTGTATTTTAATTTGTTATGTTTGTCTTACTATGTGCAAAAGCTTACTTATGGCAGAAACATTTAATTTACATTTAAGAGCTGCTTTATGCTTTAAAAGTTTAATAGAAGGAAAAGATACAAAGCAGATTCCAAAAACATTGGGACACCAAACAAATTGTGAATAAAAAGTGAATGCCATGATGTGAAGATGGCAAATGTCAATATTTTATTCGTAATAGAACATAGATGACAGATCAAAAGTTTAATCTGAGTA
>JAUZSV010434502.1:0-10137 GCA_034780495.1 Parotocinclus cesarpintoi | reverse complement strand
CAAGTTCTTACTAAATTTCAGTCAACGTTTGAAGAACTTATCCAGTGTGATCTGACGCGCTTTTGCTGTGGCTAAGTAGCGACTTGTTTCTCTTTTTTTGTAGTAAATGGAAATGTTAGGCAAAGACCTGTAGGTGGCAGGGGAGAAACGTTGTAGTGATGCTAGAGACAGAGTTTCTTTGGTACTTTTACATACTGTACACGTTCTTCGGTCCGATTAAGCAGACTTTTGGTCCAAATAAGCGAATAAAATTTATTTTTTATTATTTAAAAGATTTGATTCGGTACTTTAGGATTTGGTCCAAATAAGCGGCTGGTCCCATTAACCGGTTGTCCTATTAACCGGAATCGACTGTATTTCCTGTTTGACCACTAGGACTCCAGTGAAACCATGCTTCTGTTAGAATTACTATTGTACTTTGTAACTGAGGATCCTAAATCTGACTTTAAATAAATAGACTTTCTCAAAGGGTTGCCAAATTAAAGCTGCCTCCCTGCCTTCCCTCAAGTACAAGATTATGTCTCCTCAGGCCGTTTAACCTCTTTCGCTTTGCAACATGTTAGCTTTGTAACACCTTCCAAGGCTTGGTAACAATTACATCGAGACAGCATTAAGCGTCCTCACACAACGCCTTGTACATCCCTAAGCATGACTGCACCCCTCCCCTCTCCCCTCCTGGCATGCGTTTACACCGTGCTTAACCATTCAGGGCCTGAGTACATTTCCGTCATCATGATGGGAGGTTTGAATGTGCAGAAAGTTTGCACAGTACAATGGACTTCATGTTTGTATTTACTTTATGGATTTTTTGGGAGTCATTTCAAACACACTGACACAAAAGCAACCTCATATGCCTTATACTAGATTTACTGATTGAGCACGCAGCAGTTTTCAGCTACTAGTGATAAAAATTACAGCTAAATTTGCTTACCACACTCAGGCAAAGTTGCAATTTTACTACATGTGTACCTTTGCTGTAGTCCAAATGATCCCCACCCCAGTCTACCAAGTGGCTGTAGTAACCAACTAACTGTCCTGACTGGCTAATAGCACGTTTAATTAACTGCATATGTATACAATTGAATTTCTGCAGTTATGATTAGTCAAGTGGTGGTGTAAATAGCACACTCTGATTTCCAAGATCAAATGAATGTCTGGAAAACGGATTATGAACCCGTGAATAAAAAGGGTTTTTGGATTTTTTACCTAAGTAATCTAATTTATTCCGCATGTATCCCGTTAGTCGGACTTTAATCTGTGTTGTCAGTTTGCGTAAGAACGCTAGCATAACGCTAGCATGCCCAGTACGCTTATTCGCAAAGATTTGGGCTTGCTTTTTTTCATTGACCTGACGCTTATTTGTTTGCCATCTATGGCAACCCCCGAATTAAACAAAGCATGGCAATAAACACAGGAAATTGCATTTTTGGAGACTCGAAAATGCAAAATAGGCTAAGAAAAATAACAAATGTATTCATTCAATCATTATTTATTGCTTAGTCCACACGGTGTCGCGGGTCAGCCAGCAGGAACAACCCTAGACGGAGTGCCAATTCATCGTAGGGCACAGTCATACATTAAGGGCCACTTTAGAGACACCAATTAACCTAACATGTCTGTCTTTGAACTGTGCTGTGGAAATCGGAGTACCCGGAGTAAACCCACACAGACACTTTAAGGACATGCAGACTGGTATTGAACCCGGGACCTTCTTGCTGTGAGGCAGCGGTGCTACCCACCGAGCCCCCCGTGCGAAGCTGTGGACCACCTTCTAGGCGTTGCTTGGCGCTGGGCTGATGATAGAAGAGTGTGATCCTCTCTAGAAGAGGTGCTTATGGGAGAGTATAATTGTATAAAAGGATCGGGTCTTGGCTACTCCTGAGTGCACCTGTATAAAAGAGCATTGCCTCCAGGGACAGGCCGAGTGCCAGCCTCCTTATGTACTGAAACAAACAGAGTGGCAGCAGCCATTCATCACGAGCGAGTCTCTCAGTCCTGTCCGCTTTTTTTTTTAGCTCTCTCACTGACAGCTAACATTCAGCTCTGTCTCTGTCTTCGTTAGAAAAGCAATATTACCAGCTAGGTCACCCTTGGGAACCGTGTGCTGCCATTTTTTGCCTCGACAGACTCTCCTGTATCTCCATTTGATCCTCTGTGGAAGGCGGGCGTTTTAAATTTAGCCAATTTCACAGATTTTAAAGGAAACAATTATGCATGGTGACATACACCTGAGACGAGACGTCAAACATCAACGGCCTTGCTCAAGGACCCAACAGTGGCACCTTGGCAGATCTGGGATTGAAGCTCACAACCTTCTGGACAGAGGTCCAGAGACGTAAACACAGAGACCAACAATGTCCTTGCTTACAGTTCATACATTTATACGTTTCATTTTCTAGACTTAATTAAACCTGTTTATGAATAAAGATATGACAGGATGCCTTGGGGCTAACCAACAGGCCCAAAGTGGGAACCAATCCCGAAAAGGGTGCCAGTCAAGTCCCAGTCGCAGGGCACATGGACACAGCCTGGGTGCTTTTATATGAATTTATTAGTGTGCTTATAATCGGATTTCTGCTGTTCTAATCTACAGTAGAAATTGGATTAAGGAATCCAAGAGTTGGATTTTTATCAGTAACTGGATTTCTCAGAGCATGTATTTCCAAGCGATTTTAATTGGATTTCTTAGTTACTGCATCCTCTTATTAAAAATCAGACTTGTTTCCACAGACATGGTGCTTGTTTCTCTTATGTTATCTGGCAACCCTGGAATGAAATGCAGAACCCACAAAACAGCTACTAAACGCTTTTGGGGCAATTCTGAAATGCAGAAAACGGCAAACGGAATAAAGGTTTTGTTATTTATCTCTTTTTTAATTAAAACTCTCTATTCATAGAGTTAATTATGTAAATCTTACACTGTGAGATGCCAGTTCACATAATGCACATCTTTGAACAATGGGGGGATACCAGGGCACCCAGACGAACACATGTAAGAGGATTGGACCAATTAAAGCTTAGACCCCCCAGGGCCAATTAAATGTTTTGTTGGTTTTCTAAATGAAATGTGATGAACCCGATTTGTGCAGGGAACAAACGCAAATCTAAAAGGTGTTACATTTTTCATTTACATTTTCAGCATTTAGCACTTACAATCCAAGCAATTGTGGGTTAAGGGACTTGCTCAAGGACCCAACCATGGCAGCTTGGCAGAGGTGGGATTTAAACCCTGGACCTTCTGGTCCAGAGTCCAGTTCCTTAACCACTAGGCTACCACAGTCCCACAGTGTGAACTGCTTTTCAATAAGGTCAACGAAATGCGGCGCGTTATGCGGGCGTGAAATTAAATAAAAGTGAAAACAGCTTTTGTTTGCAGCTCACAAGCAGCAACAATATTGTTTAAAAGCATGATATCAGGCTAACCGTTACCAACGGTATCAAACACCCTATTGTTGCAGCTTCATAAACATATAATCTAAGGCACGGTCGTTTCTGCTCTGATTGCTATGTCTGCTTTAAATTAAGGAGCATCGTCTTCGAGTTGCGTGAGTCTCGAAGCGTTTTACAAAGTCACAAGAACAAGGCGTGTTCTCCTGGCCTGTGTGCTCCTCGTGTGTGCAGCGCCAAGCAGGCGGCAAAACAAAAACAGCGTACGCTTTTACTTTAATGCTTTGATATCGGACAACACACAAGTGACCTGAAATCCAAAAGTGAGGAGCAGTTCAGTCCGCAGTGTGGTGTTTTAAAAACTCTACAACAGACCTGTCGAAGGTTAACACTTAGGGTTACATTTCAGACCCTTCCCACCCTTACAACCTGGATAATCAAGCATTAAGTAGGATGCTTTGCTTTGTGTTGTGTTGTGTAATACTGTTGTGTCACTGTGTGAAACTACACCGCTGGCACAGATGCGATTACATTTCAGAGGTTTGCTAATGTTTTTCAGCTATTGACTACTTAAATAATAACGGTCAGGTTTCACCAGAACACAAGGACAGATAGACCTGAGTGCAATATAAGTAGTAAAAAATTGCATTCTGGGAAATGTAGTCAACCATTTATCAGCCATAACATTAAACCCACCATGTGTGGAACAATGTTTGGGTTGGTGTTACGTGTCAAATTAACATCCACATGAATGTCCAGACCTGGGGTCTCCAAGCAGGACGTTACCCGAGACCAAGTGGACCAAACAACAACAAATTGTTCCAAGGTCCAGTTCTGAGCTTTGCTTGTCCATTGTTGTGATTGCGATTTTGCCAACGGACAGGGGCAGGAGCGATTTTAGGATTAGCGCTTTAGGGGTTTACACCAGCAAACTTCATTCGGTTTCTTTTCTTAACAAAAAAATTTAAAAAAAAATGTTTAAAGATCTATATATTTCAGAGTAATTTTAGGACTGTCATTCTTATATTTGTGACTAAAAAGAGAACAAATCTGAATACAAACTTCCATTAATGCTTTGTGAGACACAAAGTCAGTACATGGATCATACCATTTGCAAGGAGGGTTGGACTGCTTGCTTTTTTCTGTTACAATCGTGCTTATATTAGTACCTCTTTTAGCCGATATACCACTGTAGTTTAAATGTGTACAACTGAACACTTGCTGCTGAAATGTTTTCTTGAGGGTTCAAACAAGAGTTGTTGCATAAAAACACTCCCGGGATTTACGTATTACCAACAGACACATTTCTATGCATCAGTCTGCTCCTCAAAGCAGAGTGAGACATGTTTAACTTCAACTCTGTAGAGTGTTTGCTCTAAGAAAGTCAGTCTGGATCATACAGATGCACTTTCTATGGCCTTAGCAATTCCACCTGTCATCACAAAGCACAACCTGTGATTACCACACAGAGATCCAGACACCATCACCTCCCATGTAGCTACAGTCAGTAATACAGTTTTTGCCAGGAGAGGAACCTTACTGAGATGTTCTTCACTGGAGTATGATTTCCTGACGGTGTAAAAGCTAGACCTGCAAAAGCTCTAGCACGTCTTGTGGTTCTCCACACAAAAAAACATTTTTCAGAACGGCCCGATGATGTGTTTAGTAAAATAACTTAAGCAAGAAGATCATGATCTGTGCAGAAAAGTGGGGTATCACCGTTTAGAGATGCTTTTTTAGGACTAAACAAGGTCCTATCAGCCCCCCTTTGTGTGCTATGTCTATTATTGCAACTTTTGTGAAGCTCAAGACCACTTTGAACTGAAGGGGTTCACAAACTTTTTCGCATTGTCGTCCTGGAACCAGTGGCTTCCTCTTCAGCAGATGTTCCCACCACCTGGTCTCCTAAAGAAATGCCTTTTTAAGTGTTCAGCATTCCTACTGTGACTAAAATAAGCGTCCCAGAGCAAAGAGTTCAGCCACGTAATGATATGTTTCGTTTCAAAGAATGTGGTTCCATCTGCCCATGTTTTGGTCAGAAAATGAAAATAGGACGACTGAAATATACAGGCCGGCAGAGCGGCTGGGGTCAAGCTAAGCTAGGTCTAACTTTTAGAGTATAACTCTGAGTCTGAGTTTTAGCCTGATCCTGAAGTTTCTGAATCTGAAGCTTCAGCTACTCCACATCCATGGAGGTCTACAGCAGAAGATCAGGATGACTCCTAACAGTGTAGAAACAGAGCTAAAGCCTGCAAGCATTCAGATTACACAACACACAGTCATTTCAAATACTGTACACAGACGTCAGATAAAGTTATTCTAATTACTATTAAGGATATTAGCCTACTTAATCCATACGTAGCAACCCTAACTTTAGTCTAAGCACCCCTAAAATAGTTCAAAGTCAGGTTATTTGCTTTTGTTGTTATTTAACCAAAATGTTTATATTTAAAATGTACATTTTTAAGCTGCATACAAGCACGAACCAGCATGCACATAAAGAAACCAGAAAGCAGAAAGATGAACCAGCATGCACAGAGACAAACCAGAAAGTGGAGAGATTAACCAGCATGCACAGAGACAAACCAGAGAGCAAAGAAATTAACCAGAGCACAGAGACAAACCAGAGAGCACAGAGAGTAACCAGTGCACAGAGACAACCCAGAGAGCACAGAGATTAACCAGGGCACAGAGATAAACCAGAGAGCACAGAGATGAACCAGAGCACAGAGAAAACCAGACAGCATAGAGATGAACCAGAGCACAGAGATAAACTAGAGAACACAGAGAGTAACCAGTGCACAGAGACAAACCAGAAAGCACAGAGATTAGCCAGAGCACAGAGACAAACCAGAGAGCACAGAGATGAACTAGAGCACAGAGACAAACCAGAGAGCACAGAGATAAACCAGAGCGCACAGAGAAAACCAGACAACATAGAGATGAACCAGAGCACAGAGATAAACCAGAAAGAATAGAGATAAACCAGAGGACAGAGACAAAGCAGACAGCATAGAGATGAATCAGAGCACAGAGACAAACCACAAAGCAGTGAGATGAATCAGCATGCACAGAGACAAACCACATACACACTTTGAGTTCTGTACGGAACTGTGTACAGAACCAGCGACAGCCTCCAGACTCCCCTAACACCATGCTAGCCAGGCACGCTCCGCTAAGTACAGATTACATATTAGCCATTGTATACAGTAGTGTATATTTAAAATATGTACCCATATTATTTTACAGCAGTATATAACACGGTGGTCGCACAGCAAAACGTGCAATCTTCCCTGATATATCATTGACTGTTTAAGTCATGCATACCTGTACTTTTGTACGGTTTATCATTTTAAGGCGTGTGTGTAATGTTTTTGAGTAAAAAGTGTAGTCTCTGTTGCTTTGAACGTTTGGGAACTGGGTATCTGATAAATATTGGTGTGAACTGTGTGTTGAGATCTGTGCGTATCCAGTTGGGAAACGCTGTTGTGCGACGTGTAAATGGGGCCTTAGACGTGTGACAATCTCCAGCGCACATGCTCCTCATAAGATTCTTCTTCTTCCTAGTTAGAAGGACAGAACAAGTCCTGATCATGAGTTCCACTACTCATGATGACTATCATCAGGGGGTTCTCCTGTATTGTTATTCTACATGATGCTAATAACGAATAATGCTCATATCAGGGAAAGATCAGACCACACTTAAAGCTCTAATGGTTTACCATGTCCTGCTGATCTCCTGAAGCAGTATAGCCCAATCAAATGAATTGTCCCTAAGCAGAAGTTTCAGACAATGTCAAGATTTTAGCTGCCCAGAGGAAACAGAAATCAAAAAGGTGATCTCCTTAATATCTCTGTAGTTTTTCCTAGACAACAATGAGTTCAGATGGAAAGACAAAGGAGACTTTAGTATAAGTCTCCTGCTGCTCAAATGTGTCTCCTGAGATAAAGACCTCAGTAATCTCACATATATCTGCTCTTCAGTTTTAGTACAGATCTCAGTAAAGTCTCATATTATGCTCAGATTTGTCAAAATAACACACATTTACTAAAGATGAGTCACAGTATGAGCTCAACCATTTCTCATCCAAAGACTAAGCCTTTTCAGTTTGAGCTATTTTGCTATTAATATTAGTTATAACTACTGTTGTCAGAATATAATCCATTTATCTGTTGAATAATGATTACAGTCCCACACTACATGATATTGCATTATAAAATATTTCCTAGTGCTTCAGTTGCTTTTTTTTAAATCAGGTGTCTGATTCAATTGTTCAAGTTTCAGCACCAGAAAGAAAATTTAGATTTTCTTATTACTGTGCACAATTATTTCTGTTCAAGAATAAAGGTAGAACTTATCAGAGAATTGTGTTATTTGAACTGAATATCTTTAATAAGGGTTAGTCTTTAATTTCTAAAAGAATTAGTCTTTAGGTTCTGAATGATTTGGCTTTTTCATTGCTTAATTCCTGTTCATCCTAAAAGAAAAAAATATGGAGTTTCTAAAGAGATTAAATCAAGACAAGAAGATCTCCTCGGATTTTGTATGTGTCTGAAAACTAATTCTCAGTTTCATCTCCTTTAATCTCAGAAATATCTCATGTCTCATTGTTGTCTACTGCTATTTCTCCTGCAATATTACGAGAAACATTTGTGACAAAGTTGATCTCTAAATGAAACAAAAGTGAGAATCACAAAAAAGTCTCCGGAGACATCAAAGATCAACATTTGAGCAATAAAATGTTCCTTTGGGTAATTACACACACTACATGCTGGTCAAGCAAGTTTCCCAGCATAAATCAGCACTCAACTAACAGGTTAATCAAACATTGTTCAATTTAAATGGTTACTGGATGCTTAAGTGTCAATCAAAATACATAAACACACATAAAATACTAAAGAGTCCATGCATAGCAATACACTACACACAGGCCAAGACTATGTACAGTGTGAAGCAGCAGAGTTTATATTGAGAGATGAATAACAAATGTCATATAAGGTAATTTTTTGGTGACCATAGCAACAGATCAGTACTCTGGAGTCAGTTACTATGGTGACAAAATAAGTTACGCATTTTATTAGCTTGAAAAAAGTTATTCGTCGAAAAGCCAGAGGGTTTGAGGGTGTTAGCACTGACATGTATTACCAGCTCCAGATGTGCTTATCCACAGTTACAACAACTTAACTGAGCAGGTTAAAGCTAAAGATTTCCAGCCTGTAGGTTGTTCAACCAAGTCAAGTCAAGTTTGATATATTTATATAGTGCTTTTTATAATGGTGCATTATCTCAAAGCAGCTTTTTACAATATTATATTATATTATCCTAAAATGTCAAATCCAAATTGAGCAAGCCTAGGGTGACAGTGGAAAGGAAAAGCTCCATAAATTTTTAAGAAATAAACCTTAAGAGGACTAAGACTCAAAAAGTGACCCATCCTTTTTATGTGGCTTAGATGTTAATTGAAATAATTAAGTTTGTATTAACAGCAAAACGCAATAATGTAAAAAATATGCATATCGGCAAATATTGCGTCCGATACACAGTCACTTTAGGATATTGAGTCCTCAGCGGAAAGTCCTTGAAGACACATCGAACCCAGACAACCGAAAGGTGGAGCCACAGTTGGGTCCTTAAGCAAGACCCTTAATAAACCATTGCTTGAATTGTAAGACCGTATGAGTTGTAAGTCGCTCTGAATAAGGGTGTGTGATAAATGCTGTAAATGTAAATGTAAGGTTTTCATGGAGAGAGTTACTGCCTTCTGATGTGGCCTGGGTATGGTAAGACTCGTTTGTGTTAATGAAAACCTTAGTGTATGAGGCTGGAACTGGTACCAGAACATAAGCTCGGAGAGAAAAGTGAAAATGTAGTTACTTATTTATTAAAAGAGTCTTTTAACAAATAACAATGCCATGTGCAGCTTGAAACTATGGCAGCACTAACTATAGCAGCATGTCTAGAAAGAGGAGAACCAGAACCATTGAGCCATCATTGTTTACTAATGCAACCGTGTGACATTCCCAGTCTCACTATTCAGGGTGCTGTCACGTGTATGCCCGTTAGCTGAAAGTATCTGGCATTTGGTTAGCATGTTTTTCAATACGATTTGCATACTTCATCAAGAATGCTCTTACTGACCGTGGAAGCTTTCAGGGATCACGTGTCCAGAATTTGCTGTGCTCTCAGAGTTCAGTCTGACTGCTTCAACACAAGATTATTTTCCATGTAACAACTGCTATTGGAAATGTCAGCATAGTATCACATTACTTAGTTAATCAAACTTAGTGTAGAAGTGCCTACCAATTCTGTTTCAGATATCGAGCACAAACCAGAGCCAAACCTAAGGGAAAAAGCATTAATGTACCTGATCATGTTAAATATGTAATCTGTGCTCTAATCTGTGACTGACACAACTGGCTATTATTTCTAGAAAATGAAATGTCACTTAATATGTGCTGTGAATAATAAAATTTAAAGTAATGCTTTATAAAGGTAGCTGCCATTAATATTGCATCTTTAAATCAGCCAGCAGTTTTACACATTTATTTTTTCATCACTCGCTCTCTCTCTCTTTGTGTGTGTGTGTGTGTATAAAGGGACTATGGGAATGTGAAAGGTGCTATATAATTGGAACTAATAACAATAACAACAACAATAGTAATAATAACAATTATTATACAATCGATTCTGGTTAATAGGACCACCGGTTAATGGGACCAGCTGCTTATTCGGACCAAATCCTAAAGAAC
>JAUZSV010434491.1:0-10137 GCA_034780495.1 Parotocinclus cesarpintoi | reverse complement strand
GGAGTTGGTCCCTCCCTTGCAGCTATAACAGCTTACACTCTTCTATGAAGTTTTCAGACAAGACTTTGTACTTTGCCTGTGTTGAATTTAGCCCTTTAATTCAGAAGAGAATCTGTGAGGGCTAATCTTGAACAACAGTTCCTTGCTCGCAATCGCCATTCTATAGTCAAGTCATTGTAAGTGAAGTTCTTCCACACCAAACTCACCCAACCATAATTCTATGGGCCTTATCCTGTGAACTGAGGCACAGCCGTATTAAAATAGATAAGAGGCCTTCCCAAATTGTTCCCACAAATTTGGAAACGTAAAATTGCCCAAAATACCTTTTTCATGCTAAAAGGTTAGGATTTCCCTTGACACGAATAAGGAAAATAGTCAAACCACTGAAAGATTGTACCACAGCATTATTCCTCCTTTACCAAACTTTACAGTTAGCATAGTACAGTCAGGGAGGTCATGCTATCCTGGGATTCATAAGGCATAGACATGCCCATCAGACTCGCAGATACATGAAGCATGATTCATTACTCCACAGAATACATTTCCACTGCTCCAGTGGCTGCATGCTTTCCATCACTCCATCCAACACTTGAAATTGTGCTTGGTGATGCAAGGCTTCCATGCAGCTACATGGCAATGAGAACCTATGTCAGGGAGCCAACAGTGCACAGATTTTGTGATGAGGTTAATTCCAAAGAAGGCTTGGAATGTTAATGAGTCAGCAAAGCATTGTCAACGTTTACGCACTATGCCACTTAGCACTTGTCAAGCTCACAAACTTCACAAATTTCACAAACTTACTTGCTGTAACAAGCATATTAGTAAAGTACCACGCTAGAAATCAGTGAGTTTTTCAGAACGAGCCATTATTCACGACCGTTTCCAAAGGCAGACTGATTGAAAAGGTGGTTGACTTCATAAAAATGCGGCAATGGGACTGCTACCAAACAAAATGAACAAGAACAGGATGGTGAAAGTATTCTGAAAAACCTAGCTTTAAAGGCGGTTCTGTGCACGGGTTAAGGGAAGAAGAAGTTTAGATAAACCTTGTGAAGCTAAGACATATAGGCATATAAGACAAATCATGGCAAGTATTTGTATCAAGAAGCATGATAGCTCTCAGCATTTATTGCTTTACCTTATTGTAGTAGTGCAGCTGCACCATGTGCCATTGTCCATCACTTACTCCGTCTGGTATGAATGGAGATACTGCAGTCTTACTCTCACCTGCAGGGAGGAAAAAGGCATATACATTAAACTTTTATTATTACTGTTAAATCCCAAAAGCAATAACACTTCATCAATTTTTTCTCTCCCGATACCAATCCTGAACTTGGGATTTTAGAATACAGAGTACCAAATCAGATAACAGTGCGTTTAAAAACATAATATTTAAATAATTTATACCTCACTGTGTCTAGCACAAGGCTATTGTAAAAGATAATTCTAAGGCAAAAGAGTAAAAAACATGGAAAATAAGAAAAGTCATAGGAGTGAAAAGCAAGAATTAAGTATTACACAAAAAACTTTATTAATAATAAAGTTTATTGAAAATAAACTTTATTAAAAATTAAAAATATACCCACAATATCTCAGTGGATAGCAAGAAGGCCCTGAATTCTGTCTAGAGTTTGCATGTCCTCCATGTGTTGTAATGGGTTTACTCCAGGTACTCCAGTTTCCTCCAACAGTCCAAAGACATGCATATTAGCGTAATTGCCCATAGCCCATAACCCATAACAAAAGGCAACACCCTAGACTGGGCGCCAATCCATCATAGGACACACGCACTCACATACTCACAAACGAGCGTGTGAGTGCATGTACCCTACAATGGATTGTTGCCCAGTCTAGGGTGTTGCCTTTTGTTAAAACTGCTAATTATTATTACTAATCTAACATTATTTTCATTGGTTTTTCTTTTCTTCTATGTATAGTAACACGTGTGATGTGTTTATTTCGATTCTGGATAGGAATTTGTTTTTTAATAGACACATCATTCAAGCCTTTGGATTTACTGTTTAATTTACAGTTCTATAAAAGTTTGATTTTCATATTTTATTTTATTAGGTTTCAGTTAGGACTGAAAGAACTGCATGTTGAAAAATTGCTTTGCGAGACTGAAGCAAAATAGCATTAACTGTGTATGAGCTCCCAGTGTTACATTTCTGGGTTTTTTATTCATTTGGTTGCAAGTGTTCAGCCTCACCCCTAGACTATATTACTCAACTTGCCCTAGTGATCAAGCTCTGATTACGTGTCCCACACATCATTCATGAATACACATGCATCAGTACTTCTAATCTGTAATATTCTAAAATCTGGATATCAGATTTTGTAGTACATGAAAGATCGTCAATATTTTGACATCGTCTCTACAACATGTTGTTTGTGGATGACTTTTATTAGGTTAGGAATAAATGAATGGGTTAAAATAATTCCACATGTATAATTCCATGCACTTGAATTATAAAAAAAGGGAGGACTACTACTTTAGCAGCATAGTCCATAAATCCTTATTTAATGCTTAATAACTCACTATTTACATACATATTTTTATTTGAGAGCGTGCAAAATACAAATGCTTAAATAAAGCCAAGTCAAGTCTTAAGTCATGTTAAACATCACGATCCTTCAGGATTTGCTCTACATCACTTAAGATGTCACTTAATACCTAAAATTAGGTGCAGCAGTTCTATTACAACCCTTGTTTCAGTTAATCACAGGAAAACTTGTTAATTTGCCAGGGATATAATGCTTGACAAGCTTATAAAACTCAAGCACACTCAAAGAATTTAGGAACATTAATGGCGCTCCTCAGTTCAGTGGCAGCATTAAGTAAATCATTATAGCTGAGATATTTATCAGGTTAGACCTCCCACATGGAAAACTCCTTGTTCCCATCCACACATGCCTGGAAGAAATGCTTCACTCCTCTCACCAGTGTCATTATCCTGATTGTGGGAAAGGGACTTTGGCCTTTGACCTTTTGGGTTCATCATTCACCAAAACCACAATGTTGTTGAAATTTATTCCTGCCTAGACAGTAAGATCATGTTGTTTAAGGAAATGCCTTTCAGTGATATTGCTGTTCACTACTGTCTGCAGCTGACCCAAAACAGAACGAGCCTAACACGGATTTCAAATTCTCATCGTCAAGGGCAGTTATAAAACATTCCACTGCCTGCTTTCCTATGGAAACATGGCCCAATGTTAAAGAGGCACTCTAAGGCATGTTAACTATGCTCAGGCCAGGAAGGCTGGCGTGAATGGGTTAGAAAAACAAAGAGACAGGTAGATAGAGGATGTGTGTTTCAGTGCTCTTTGGCCAACTGCTTCCTTTAACATAATGCCTCCACAAACTGAAACGCTAATATTTTGATCCAGAAAAATGCATTGATTACAGATGGGAAAAGTACAAAAAGTACAGAAGGGAGCTTGGGTAGTGCAGCGTTCAAATACATTACAATCACTGCAGGTTCTACAACCCAAAGTCAGAGAAAGATGGAACAGTATGAACAATGTATAAAAAAAAACGCACAGTGTTTCTTACATTTACTTTGACTTTTATTTCACGGCAATCACATTTCATGCGGTTAAATAATGATAGGATTTCAAACTTCTGATGTCAACAGGTGATTATAATATTGATTTGTTTCAAATGCAGCAACCAGGAGTGGCTGAGAAAACACAAGCCAAGGTACTGGACGGGAATTGGCCTGGCCTGCCTGTAATCCTGACCTGTACCCAAAAGACAATGTGTGGAAAATTTTGACACAAAAGTGTGACAACTACAACTAACATCTGAAACACTAAATCACATGGTATCCTCTGTGCCAAAATGTCTTTCAAGTGTGGTGAAAAGGATTGACAGCATTACAAAGTTAAAACATTAAAAAAGCTTTACAATCCCAAATTTTTTTTGGAATGTTTTGCATACCTGAAATGCGGGAATGGACGTTTATTAACAAGTTAAGTGACCTAGACAAAACATGAAATATCTCTAGTTCATACCGTCTAAAGTAAAATAAAAGTCAAAGTAAAGGTCATTTACATGCATTTTCTAAACTGTCACAATTTTTTTGTATTTGGGTTTGAGTACCCACAGTAGCTTTTGCATTTGAAGGAACACAATAAAAAAAATCACACCTAGATTAGTGTGGTCTCTCTCTCTCTCACACACACACACACACACTCACACACACACACACACACAAATTTTGACTCACCAGCTGAAAACGTTAGCTGAATTTGCTCATCCACAATCTCCACAGCAATGAAGTCATGCTTTTCATTAAATCTGCCATTATAGAGTAAAAGTGCATTTCTCTCTCTAGTGGCAAACCTGCAAAACAAATTAGTTAACATGTAATGCATGGTTAATATGATTACAATCTGAGGGGCCACCATTAAAATAATTTAATTTTAATTAAATAATTAAATTGCATACTGATGTCTAATACAGTAGCCCACCACTTTAGAGACATGGTGTATAGTCCAGTTTGCTGTTTTGTTATACATGAATGGCAAACAATGCTTTTTTTTGGCTATTTAGTCAATATTGGTATACTACAGTATCCCATAATCCTACAATACAAGTATGTATCCATCACTTAACATCCACAATATGTTCTGTAAAGTCGCACTTTATTTATTTATTATATTTTTTAAATCTGCATTTTTGAAAAACAGTATTTGAATATTTCAGAAAAAACATTACTATATTGCCATGAATAAAAATACTTTAAAAAATGAAAAAATGAAAAAATAACATGAAAAAATAATTTGTAACATGCATAAAATCTTCTTCCAACTAAAATACATCAATTTCATTGCATACAATTTAGCTGAATACCAAGTTAAGAAGCAAATAGTACGATGAGTTTTGATATCCAGATACATACATATCCACCGTCATTGTTTATCACTCATGATCTCAAAAACCAATATCAGTTTTTATGAACACTGCAAACAGTGTACAGTTATATAGAGAAATGGATAAACTAAAAAGGAAAACAGGAAGAGAGAAAGATAACACATTTGGAGAACAAAGCGCACATAGTATTAATGTTAGTGATGCTGTAAATTACTCTACAGAGATTCCACCCGGGAAAAGCTGACCTACAGGTGTTTGCCAACACACAGCAGCTCAGTTAACATGCTAAAGTCACATGGGAGACAGATAGGCCGAGGTGTCAGTTAGCACCTGGCACAAGGGCACATTCACAGGAAGTAGGAACAAAGATCCCCTACTCATGCTGCATCCTGTATGCATGTTCGTCATAGAGGTATTTAAAGGGACTGAGGCTGTTTTTATATCCTTCACACTTTAAGGGAAAGTAAGGAGACTAGTACAAATTCTTTGTGCTAGATACTGATTTCTTCAGCTAAATGCTGATACCTAAAACATAATCAGTCAAGACATGATAGATGCACTGTAGCTACAGTAATGTCAATTTGAGTAATGTCACACAGTAACGTATGACAAAATGTCGCTATGGAACCTAGTTGGCTCAGTGGCAATCTGTAAGCTCACCACCACAGTGACCAAGGATCAAGTCTAAAGAAAGACTGCTGGACCAGCCACATCCCCTGGCACTGAAACCACAATGCTTACCCAGCTCTGCAGTGGGCTGATTCACTGTTCAGGCTGCATGCCCATCTGTGCCATCCAAGTTCCTCTGATGGGGATAAGCAGTGTAGAATTCAAAATGTTAAATGTAGCTGCATGTCATGTATTTGTTAGATAATGATGTGGTCTGAATTGACTGGGTGGGCATCAAAGAGTCCATGAGTCACTGCTGCCTGTGTGGAGTTTGCATGTTCTCCCATTGTTTGTTTGGGTCAGTTTGGGATAATAAATATGGACAAGTAGTAAGAAAATAACCCTAAATTGCTGATAATTGCTGTAATAGCAGGTAATGTAATAACATTTTTCAGTAAGGTTTAAGTGTCTAATATTATTCTATGTAATTATTATTTAATAGTGATATTTTACTTTGAATTAAGCATTCAATTCACAGCCCTCAGCACTCCTTGTGTGGAGTTTGCATGTTCTCCCTGTGTCTGCATAGGTTTCCTTTGGGTAATCTGGTTCATCCCACATTCCAGAGATATTCATGAGGCCAACTGGTGTCTCTAAAGTATCTTAGTGTAAGTAAGTGATTGTGTCTTTGTCTGCATATGCTGTGTAAAGGATTGGTGATATGACTACAGTAGGTTCCCACCTTGCACCCATGCACCTCGTTCCTAGCATGGTTCCCGCCCTTCCCCTGTAATAACCTTATCAATTGCTTCAGTATATTATGAAAATATATAAAGCTCTTGAAATAATTAAGACTACTGCAAAATTATCAGTAACTCTGGTTTTAGTATTTGTATAGTTTCTCTATGCATTACTGCATTCCAAATAGAAATACCTATTTGCAGGAAGAAGCATTTATTCACTGTAAATGATAACTAGTCAAAATTAAGAGGATACAGTGTTTCCAGACCTTGATTAATAATACAAATAATACTACAAGAAAAAAAACATTTCAAAATCAAATTTCAAATACACTGCTCACAAATATTTGGGGATGTTTATTTGCATATTTCATAAAATACTTCATATTTCATTGAAATTTCATGAAATATCCTCCTTTAAATTTAAAAGTATTAGTATTTTAACCATACTAATGTTTTAAGTAATGAATGTTCAGAAATCAATATTTCAACCACAGATTTCATGTGTCTTGTACTTTTCCGAATAAGATCTGGTTCCGGTGATACGCTAATCAGTAACTCATTAAGAGGAATGAGGTCTGTCTGTGTTGGAATTCATCAGACACAAGAATTGAATTGCTCCCTGACATGTAGACATGTTGATTGTGCTAATTATGGTAATATGTTTATGTTGAAAATAATCTACACCGGTTAACCTATAACACTTAAGATTAATAAGAAGCACCATTTTTGGTCACAATGCATTGTAACACAGATTTTAGTGTTCCTTAAAGTCCAATTTACCACTAAATTGGCCACAGTATTCCAATAAAAGCATTATAATTAGGACTCGTATAAATTACTGTGCCACTGAGAATAACAGCAGTATTGAAATGAGGACAGACAGTAAGCTGGATGAACAAATGTACATTGCAGACAGGCAAAAGTACTCACATGAAGGACAATGTAAAGCGGAACCTCTGTCTAAGGCCCCTGAAGGTGATGAATGCCTTCCCGGGGAAGCTGCGTGTGTTCATCTGGCAATAGGGCTTCTCAAACTCTCCTTCTGGGCATTGGCACAAAAACCCCCCTACCAGTAAGTCCACACACCTGCCACCATTCTTGCACACACCAGGGACACAGCGGCCTGAGTGAGTGTTAACTTCACAATTCACACCTGATAAAAAATACAATAAAAAAATACATTAAAAAAACAGCGTTATACTACAACTTATTCACAATCAACTATCATTTGTAATTAAAGCCCAGTGTCAAAGCTCATCATCATCAAAATGCTCATTCCAATTCAAGTTCATTCAATTCAATGCTCAAGTCATTAGCCAGCATCCATTATTGAAAGTAGCACCGATCTTTATGCAGTATTTACACTTTTTTTATTTAAAATGAAGAGCAGCATCAGACAGACATAATGGCAATTAATGGACATAATAAATCAATATGTAAGACTAAATGCAAAGTGTTTCCATGCATTTACAGACGTATTATAAACAATAAAAAGCAAACCTCATGTGACACAAATATAAAGCACAATGTAGAGTAATTATAATGAAGAGTGCTTACCTCATATTATCTGAGGTTCACCCTGAAAAACTACATGTTTTCTTTACATCGGTATGTCAACAACCCCCATTCACTCCTTCATTCAGTGACCCAGACTAACCCCTGTGCTTAATCAAACACATCTAGCTCACTCAAAGGCAGAGACATAATAGAAGAAGCGTGGTGGTCTGGAGGACACCTGCCAGCCTTTAACATCATTCTGCAAGCTGAGAACTCTGAAGAACTTATGACAGTTTGCTAATGGAGAAAATGCATATTTAGTTCCCATATGGATTTATCTCATTGGGTTTTTTTACATGATAAATTAATGTTGTGTACAAAAGTAATACATCATATATTTGTGTACTTAAAGCAATGTACAGTATTTGAATAAACACACATTTAACTCAATTATAAACCTCAGCGCTTCCTGCTACATCTTTGTTTCTGTGTGATTTCCTCACTGTGGATTTACTTTTAGTTTATTAAGGTTTATTGACCCTCACACCATAATGTGTTACATTAAGATCAAGACAGTTGGAATGGATGATTTGACTAAGGAAATCACTTATTGAAAGAATCCAAGGAGCTAACCAGAACTCATTACTGAACCTGGAACCAAAACTGTCTGCCGTAGTGCGGACTCAACAACAAGTTCAACATCAAGTCATTGGTAGTTAAAATTTGCATATTCACCAACGTAGCTGAGACCGACAGAACACTTTCTAAAAAAAGCATTGTTCAGACAGGGTGTGAAACCTCATAATAAGTTGGGTTCTCATGACTTGAATTCTGCTAAAAAAGTGAGTTTCATTTACATTTATATTATTTAACTGATGTCATATCCAAAGTAGCTACGGTTCTTAAGTTAAGTCTATTTTATAATAGTCTATTTATAATAGTCTATTTTATTTCTCATGCTGCCTCCTCATCACTTATTTTGCTTAACAAAGCAAAAGACTTCACAGTATGTAGTTTATGCAATGACCAGCACTACAGACATAAATGCTACCTGAACAAACAAACAGTGTTGAAGTTTTTGTCTTAATTACATATGCATTACATTTTTAGGGAGGCACCGTGGTGCAGCGGTTACAGCTCCAGCATCCCTGGCTCGATCCAAATCTCGGACTACGCCTATGTGGAGTTTGCACATCCTCCTCATGTCTGCAGGGGTTTACTCCAGTGTTCTAGTTTCCCTTCCGCAGTACAAATACAAGCATTGGGTTTAGTTGACTATGCTAAATTATACCGATCTGACTATGCTTTGATGAATTCTTGTGTATCGACGCAATATTGCACTTATCATTAAATTGTCCAACCAAACAAACTACTTTTTGGCATTGATCCTGATAATTAGTATTTATACTTATACCTGCGGAATATGTTAGCTACTTTAACTTTTATAATTATGGTAGGATTTAGAAACTCTCTAGATATGATAAGAGCTGAACTTCAAAAGCCATCTGATTTTTTAAAATAATATGAATAAATACTGTTTAAAATGTGTTTTTATTGTTTTAGCAAAACATACTTGACATCTAAAAAATCTGCATCTGCAGATTTTAGCTCATTCAGATAGATCATTTCTGAAAAGTTTCTCAAACATCTCTTAAAACATCTGCTATTAATATCTGGTCAAAAGATAACGGATATTTGTCCTAATCCTCAGTAACTATATGTTTAAAGAGTGCAGGCATAAAATCTATTGAGATAGGGGCTATATTAAACCAGGTTTTATCAAGTGATCCTGTATTATAGATGCATGCCCACCTCAATATGCTACCTATTGTACACCTGCCACCTTGCATTGACAAGATTTAGGCCCTGAGCAAATATGTGTTTAGGCACATGAGGCAGGGTCCCAGAATGTAATGATCCAAATTCCTGCTAGATAATCCCTCATTTCAGAGGACTTACAGGGATATGTTACACCGTAATGAGAGCAACCCAAAGCAGAAACTACAGAGACCACTGTCATCACCTCCAATTATGACCACAGGCTACACGAAGGTTCGAGAGGAGCATAAGTTCACTGTTCGTTACTACAGCAGAGAAACCTGAATCTGTGGAGAAAGCATCTGTCAAAGTGGGAAAAAGATCTGGGGAAGAACCTGTGCTTCTCATGTTAAAGGTATAACTACCCATTTCTCATGTCAAATAATGCACCTAAAACATTCTGTTGCAAAGGGGAGGACCTTACAGTTCATGTTTCTAAAGTATCAGACTCTGACAAAAAGTGTAACTGAGGAGGTGACAATTATTTTGATGAAGCACACACTCCACAAAGAAAAGAATACAGTGCATCCGGAAAGTATTCACAGCACTTTACTTTTTCCACATTTTGTTACGTTACAGCCTTATTCCAAATTG
>JAUZSV010434490.1:0-17765 GCA_034780495.1 Parotocinclus cesarpintoi | reverse complement strand
ACACACACACACACACACACACACACACACACACACACACACACACACACACACACACACACACACACACAACTGGGTTTATTGTATAGGGATTTTTAAATCATATCATCTTTACAGGTATTTGAATACCATAAATATTAGTCCATAAATATTACACACGACAGACTTTAAATGAAATTCAAATCACAGACTTTTTTGAGATAATTACATTATCCTATATCCTATAATCAATCAATATAAAATTCCCTTTAAAAAGGAATGATGAATAATATGAAAAAGCCAGGCACGTTACACAAACTGATCAAACATTTGTACACAGACACTGACTTTGCAATCTGGATGAAGCCACAGGAAGCAGCAGCATGGAGTGGTGTCCAACCCTCGTTGTCCCCTCGATTTACATTACTACCACTCTCCACAAGAAACTGTACCATCTCAGCATTCTCATCAATACAAGCCTGCAGAGACAAAGATACAGATAAGGCAGTGTCTTGAATACAAGTAGGCACATTTGCATTACATTACACCAAGCAGCCACTGTATTAGGTACACCTTGCAGATATGGGGTTGACCAATTTAGGCCTTCAGAACTGCCTTAAATCTTCATAGCACAGATTCAACAAGGTGATGAAAACATTTCACAGAAATTTGGTCAATATTGGCATATCCAGATTTGTCAGCCGCACATCGATCAAGAAAATATCCTTTTCCAAACATTCTCTATTTGGATTGAGATCTGGTGACTGTGGTGGCCAATTCAGTAGAGTGAATTCACCATTATGTTCAAGCCCTAAGTTTGAGAATACTTGATCTTTGTGACATGGCATGTAGAAGATTGTACACTGTGGTCATAAAGAAATGTACAGGGTTAGCAATAACACTATGGTAGACTGTGGTGTTTAAACAACACAAAATTTAATTAAATTAAACAATTAAACAAAGTTTAATTGGTATTAAGGGGCCCAAAATATGCCAAGTAAATATCCCTAACACAATTAACCCACCATCAGCAGCCTGAACTTTTGATTCAAGGTAGGATGAAATTGTGCTTTCATGTTTTTTGTGCTATTATTTTGATTCTACTATCTGAATGTCACAGCAGAAATTGAGAATCAACACATTTTTCCAGTATAATGTCCAATTTATGGTGAGCCTGTACAAATTAAAGCCTCTGTTACCTCTTCTTAATTGAGAGCAGTGTGTGACCTGGTGTGACCTTCTGCCACTGTAGCTCATTCTTTTCAAGGTTTGACATGTTATGCATTCAAAGGTGCTCTTCTGCATAACTTAGTTGCTGAGTTACTGTTGCCTTGATGCTTTATTTACTTTGGCCATTCTCCTCTGATTTCCGACATCAACAAGGCATTTTTGTCCAGAAATCTGCAGCTCACCAGATTTTTTCTCTTTCAACCCATTCTTTGTAAACCCTAGATATGGCTGTACATGACAATCCCAGTAGATCAGCAGCTTCTGACATACTCAGACCAGCCTGTCTAAAACCAACAGCCATGCCACAATCAGTAACCCCATTTTGATGCTCGGTGTGAACTTCAGCAGATCGTCTTGAACATGTCTACATGGCTAAATACACTGAGTTGCTGCCATATGGTTGGCTGATATTTGTGTTAACCGGCAATTTAACAGTTGTACCTAATAAAGTGGCCGGTGAGTGCATGTCATGCATGAGATAAAACAAGATATTCAGTAATAGAATTATTAAGAAAGCATTATCTATCATGTCTCCAAAACCCTGGATTCTTTCAGTGCAAAAGTCGTACTGTGGGTGGATGATGGAGATTTGCAGAACAGTGAAATCATTCAGAAGAGAGTGGGGGAGGATACGAGACCAAAATCCATAGCATTACACTATTAGCCTGTATTATCTTGCACAAAGTTTCTAATGGAAATATCATTTCAAAATAGAATCATTCAGCTGTGTAAGTATTAGACACATGGCAATTAGGTGTGTTTAATTACTATTAACCTCTACACAGGGATATTAATTATATATATAATGTAGCAGGCAAGTTGATGCAGTCATCACCTGTAGTAGTGGTTCTTAAGCTGACTCCTCAGTTAGGCCAAAAAGCCACTTACACACGCACGCACGCACGCACAGCTCTATCCGCTAATTTTTGTGAGCAGTATATTTTATGCACCTGATCATAGTGCAAGTCTGTTCATATTAATTTTCTGAGGAAATGGTCAGTGAAACTAGTCATACATACTCAAATTGTGACAATTTGACAAAAGTATTCAATTAACCCTAATGCATGTTTTTGAACTGTGGGAGGAAACCAGAGCACCTGCAGTGAACCCACATAGACACAGAGAGGACATGCAAACAAATTATCGTAAAATTAATTTAATGAAATATTAAGAATTATCTCTTAATTTCTGTGTGACCACCTATAGCTTTGATTACAGCTTTGCATATACTGTGGTATTGTTTCGACAACCTGATGTAATATCACAACATGTATTTACATCCAAAGTTGAATTCATTTTTGGTAGAGATATTTTATTAATAACCAGGTAATTGAACCACTCTATGTTCATGTCTAAGTTCTTTGGGATTAAGGTCAGAATTCTGTAGTAGCCAAATCATGTGTGAAAATGAACTAATCTTTCACAATTTGACCCTAATGAATCTTGGCATTATTGCCCGGGCATATTCCCTTGCGATTAGGGAAGAAAATACATTAATGGGATTACGTGGTCATTCAATACTCAGCTGACTTCAATTTCTTTCCTTCATAACATTACTGAGCCTAGACCTGACCAACCAAAGCAACCCCAGAACAAAACAGTGCCTCCCATGGCTTCTACATTAAGCACAACACATGATGGATGCGTCGCTCCACAAACTTACCTTCTTACCCTGACGCACCCATCATTATGGAATAGTATAAAAAGCACCTTTTTCCATTGCGAGAGTCCAATCTTTATTCTCCCTAGCAAACGGAAGCTGTCTACACAAATAGCCTCACAAACAACGCAATTTTTTTTATAGCCACATAGCTGTATAGTCCCAGTCCAGTGCGTTCTCATCGAATTGCTGTTTAAGAAATGAGAAGCTACTCACAGCATCAGTTAAGATTAAAACAACTGCTGTTAGATGAGGAATAGTATTCACAAATGTACAAAAAGTTTGCACACAGTTGGACATATTTCACTTTCATTAAAACAGCTTTTGTTTATTTTTTTTCTCTAAAGAATTCCAATCCTCATTACTGGGTGGGTGGCATGGTGGTGCAGTGGTTAGCACTACCGCCTCAAAGCTCGGAGATCCCTGGTTTAACCCAAACCCTGGGACTGTCAGTGTGTTAGGATAATTGGTGTTTCCAAAGTGCTCCCAGAGTGTGTGATCATTAATTAGGATTAACATAGCTAATGACACTAACAGACAGCTGCATGCATACTCTGTTTGCGAAAATCTGCCTCTCTTCCCCAAAGTCCTCCAGAGATCAGTTTGAATGCTTAAGCTAGAATCCAGACAACGAGCAGTTAAGAACATTTAAAAATTTGAAAAGCCTGAAAGATTTGCCCATGACCCTAGTATTATGGTACAGCTGCACTAGGGGTTTTCAAACAGACAAAGTATACATTTACAAAGCTAGACTTTTTCACATGTTCTTCTGTAAAGTAGGGATTGCAACTATCACTGCATCACATGCATTTAACTCAATAAAATCTTTTTTGTAGTGACATGTGTTTAGACTGGCTAGTGGCTCACTTCATGGGTTTTACCGTAAGCAGCACTGGATACATGGGGCTAAAGTAAATAGTTATGCTGAACAGGATGACTTAACTGTTGTTCATTTAAAAGAAGAAAGACTATCTTGCTTTAAAAAAAATTACAGATTTAAACAACATGCACCTTTAAATATTTAAAGCAGTAAGTGTGGATTAAAGTAAACCAGACCCAGAGAAGCTATTCATTAAAACCAAGTTGCTCACAGAATACCCGATATACAATCATGCCCTCGTTCTTATTTCTTTTTTTCAGTTTTAGATTAAAACGATTGACCAACACATTTAAACCACTAATGCATGCCGTTCACACGCACAGGTACAAACACAAATACCTGCGCAAAAGTTTTAGAACCAGAATTAGTCTTCTGCATCAGTGGCAAACAGTACATTTTTAGGTGCACATTTATTCACTGTTTTGTTGTTCAAAAAGAATTTTAATTCTACTTTTTTTAAAAAAAAAAAAAAAAAAAAGAACGTAACAGGATTTGGTAGGCCTTCAGGATTCAGAAAACTTCTCAATTTGATGGGCCTACAGCTAACTGTACGATTGAAAAAATTAAAGACTCGGTGCTACTAACCACTATCCAAACACACAGATTGATCACAACTTAATACCCAAATGGCTGAATAGCAAAAGCTGCTGTGTAAAGTTAATAAACCTGTGTGAGGGATGTGAGGGTTTAAACATATGATATTACACCATGGCAAAGGTGTGTACAGCAACAAGATCCTACTTTATCCAGCAAGAAGAATAACAAGAAACCCTACAGCAGATCATATGGAACTCCACAGAGCCATGATCTCAAAAACAAATGCACAGTATCAACAGACTCTTACTTAACAGTGGGCATCACTGTTTTCAGTGTTGTCCTTCTTTTTATGCCAAACCCACCTTAATTATTATCGTCATCATATAGCTAAATTCTAGTTTTATTTCATTTTGGTTGGTAAACTATTCTTAAACCAGCAGTGATAACGAGGCGTTAAAAGAGCAACAACAATAAAGAACTCCAGCAGCACTGTTGTGCCTGATCAACTTATATCAACTCCACACACACTACCACCACCACTATGTCACCATTTCTGAAGTGCTGAGACTGAACCACCACCCAAATAATATCGTCTCTGTGATGGTTCAGACAATTAAAGAAATGGGGCAATGGATGAAATACAGTCTGTAATTGTAGAACTACAAAGCGCCACTGTACAGTAAGTGGAACTGATCAAATGGACACAGTGTGTAGGACATGGTTCTTCTGGCTGACATTTATATGCAGTGTCTTCCTACACTAAGCAGTACTGCCTTGGAGAAAGCATAATTTAATTTCCAAAACGGATGCATGTTTAGAACCAAAACTTTGTATAACTCATGAATACACATTAAAGACTCCACAACAAGCAGGAGAAACTTAAACAGTAATTCACTCAAACAATCAGTAGGTCACCATGGAATTCCAAAACAATTCTGCATGTATCCGCACACCTAAATCTCTGCTTTAGTAATACAACTTTAAAACTGCATTGCGAGTCTACCTTGTGTTTGGATGGGCGATGCATTGCTGTTTACTCTATGTGGGATGTAGTATAAGACATAATATGATCTGTCACATAATATCACCAAGCCACCAGCATGAAACTCAGATTTTTCTTCTCTTTCTCTCGTGTCTTACAAACAAAAGGAATAAAAACCTGCTCATCCAGACCAGTCTTCTAGTCGAGTCTATGTGAAACGTCCCACCTTTTCGACTTTGATCCGAAACACACAGCGTCCATTTTTTTAGCTTCTCTGAGCTCTGAGGTAGCTAGGATGGACCATCACACAGTGGAAACCTGTACCGTGGTAAAATTGATCAGCATTCTAGATCTTTTTTGAAAGAAAAAAGTCCTGTCCTCTGGACCAAAGATGAAAAGGACCATCCAGACGGTCAGTTCTGTGATGACAGCATTAATGCAGAAAAGTACACTGATATTTTAGAGCAAGACTATTTCCTCAAAGATGACATCTTTTCTAGGAATGTCCATACACATATCAGTAAGACAACGCAAAACAAGTCAAATCAGAAGAAGATAGGACTAATGTGTGGAAACCACTTGGTCTCTCTTTTGGGAATATTGTATTTAAACGTTTTAATAATTTTCTCACACATTTGTTGACCACTGGAGATCCACTGCCCACTTTTGCTCCTCAACGACTCAGCCTTTTGGGGAAACTGCTCTAGTACCCAATGATGGTTATAATCAGTTGCTGACATCACATAATTTTTTTTTTAACCTCATTACTTGCCTTACATTGGCCCATCCTAACTTTTATGTTTTGCAGAACTGAAAGCAGAAATGAATGTTTATAAACAAATTAAATTAAGTTAATTAGACAAACCATTAAATATCCTGGGTTTAAGCTACACCAAAAGTACATGTAAGGACCACTGCTTTTTATACTTGCATTTTCCATACCGTCTCAACATTTCTGAATAGGGTTGTTCGAAGACACTAGAATGTTTTGATGCAGACCTATCCTGCAGAGACTACCAGAATCGTCATACTGATGTTCTGATGCATCAAAGGGTTGCATTTTATTAATTTCCGTAGAGAAGCATTTATGAAGCGCTTCACAAGAGATTTCAAAATACCAAGATGTTTACTGTAAAAAAGCCATGAAGATATTGCAATGTTATTTCACCAAGCCCTCTCCCTATCTGAGCCCTCTGACTCAGACAGCGAAAGGCCTCTGCCACCGACAACTGCCTCTTGTGTTGCATGAGGAACTGTTTCCATCCTCTCACTGAAAATCCCTCTTAGTTCAAAGGGCACATTTGGGTCCCCTTTTCCAACCTTTGTCTAAAAAAGTCCAGCTACAGTTCCTCAGGGAACTGGGAAAAGAGAGGGGGACAAACAGAAAGAGAGTTAACGAAAGACTCTGGATAGAGGAGATGGAAAATTTGGATAGCATAGTCCTATATTTAATCTCTGTTGCTGGGCAACAGGAAAATATCATGAGGAAAGGACAGCAAGAAAAAGTGGGTGAAAAAGTACCACCATTCAGTCTCACTAACACTCACAATTATTTAAACAACCAAAGGCACACAGGCAACAGCCAAACACCTTCCAGACTGTACACTGCATTAGGGCTCTGACAAATCATTACTGTAATTATCTTAAAACAATAAACTCATCTGATTTGATACTTTCACCCTTTGCATGGAACCTCTGCAACTTCTGTAGACTAAATATGGTAACACGTTTGCCAGGCAGGTGTGGTGCTTGTAAAAACGGTCTTATAAACGGAGATCAGATTTATATGCGTGTCTGTTTCAGAGCTCTAATTTGAGCACTAATTTTATCATCTTAAACAGTGTAGTACAGTGATCGCATGTCCTTTTTGGAAACGTGATTTGAAACTTTTTGGGTCAAATTGATATAATTTGTCCAGCATATAATCGATCCCTAGATCCTTACGGTTCTCACAAGAAAGAAAAAGGTAAAAGATCTTTCTAAACCATTTACATATAAACATGTGAGATTATTACAATATTTATAACCATAAAAGAACAATTTTAATTTTCTACTTAAGAAAACATAACATTGCATTCGTAAAAGAATACAGACGAAAATTTAATCAGGGTCAAATGGATACCATTCATGTCCATCATGGTATAACAAGTTTCTTTTTACTGCAGTCTTCCAAAACAGCCACCAGTCTTTATTAACGAACATTTTGAACTGCTCATATCCCTTCGTTTTATGAACACTGCCTTGCTGCTGTAACTTTAATATATGGTGACACAGCTAATTGGAATTTTTTATTACCTCACCCTTTATTTAATCTCACCATACACCACAATATGAGCACGTGTAAGAAAACTTAGTGTGTACACACACCATTTTGTACAAGAACTCAAAGTCAGACTACAACACGATTGTAATAGTGAGGACAACTACCAACATGTAGTAAATATGGAATCATCACACCCATGTTCAACCAACCTTTTTATTTATAGCAAATATACAAATCACAGATACAACACAAAACATTTATATTTTCCAAATTAAGGACAAAAACTATGGAATCACCTTGCAATTTGTGTTTCTAAAACAAATACCAGCACATAAAAACAGAAGGTAGTCTGGAGTTAGAACAGAGCGCTTGCAGACCTTAATGAGCTGGGAAAGACGGCTAATTGAAAGAAAGCACGGCCCTAAACAAATGAGCTGTCATATGAAACAATGGAAAGGATTACATAAGATGTTGGTTATTCTCACTCAAATGTCTAAAATTTGTTGCAAATATAAACAAAACGGGATGGCTGTAAAAGAAAAACATGTAGACCAAGTAAGATGCCAAAGCAGCAGGACAATATTATGCTGTAAAACTAGAAAATGCAGAATACAGCAAAAGAAACACATAGGTAGTCAATGTATGCGAAAAAAACTGTAGGAAATTAACCAAATGAAATGGGATTTACAAACGAAAAAAAAACATTACTAGCATCAACAGAGAAGTGGAGCATCATGGAGTATGGATGAAAGCGATATTACGTAATGAATCTTCACTGGCCATCAAGGTTTGGCTGGTTCCATTTTAATAAAGCGAAAAGATGTTTTAAAGAAAACAATCAGATTTCTACACTGATCGATAATCATCTATCTCAGAAGATGAGAAAATGGGCCATTTGTCCCTGTGAAAAGAGTTTAAAAGTCCCGATACGAGTTCAAACACGGGAGCAGCAGCAGTTACCAGTCCAGGTAAGTACTGTAAATGGGTTTTTGAGGTACACCACTTTCACTGTCCAATGTCAAACATACACTCTGTCTCCAGCAGTATTAATGGATCCCCCTTGTTAAAATCCTCCAATGGCCTTTCCCTTAGCACCAAAGAACTCCGGTTCATGTTTGAATGATATACAACGTTCCCTGGTTTATGGTGGGGGGTTACGTTCCAGGACCACCCGCGATAAACGAAAATCCACGAAGTAGGGACGCTATATTTATTTAAATATTTCTACACTGTTTTAGTGGTAACTTGCAGAACGTTTGGGTTTCATCGTAGGGCTTGAATGAATTCAGTCTATAATGAAACTTTCACAAACAGCGAACACAAAACCGCAGATAAAAACTTCGGCAAGTAGCGACTCAGGCGGCCGTTGCTCTAGTGTTACTTCTCGTTTTTGGTGAGTATTCATCCGCTGAGTAAATACTCTGCTGTAGTGTTTATAACTGTTGAATAATGAAGCAACGTATCACACATGCTCCGTCTGTACCGAGCTTACAGCAGCAAAATATCCTACACATTGAGTAGCTACAACAGCTATTTACTGTAAATCCTAATGTTTTATTTTTTTATAATATTCCTTTATTGTTAGAATTTTAAAAAATGATATACTTTTATAAATTTTGTGATTTTGTTTTTTAAATGTCAAAGTTCCGCAAAACCCCACGAAACAGCGGAAAGCCGCGATGAATTTCTTCTATTAATATATTTTGAGAAAAACGGCGCTGCACAAAGGAGTGCAATAATTGCACAAAAAGTGTTGGTCAGTGCTTATTAAAATATTGTGTTTAATAAAATTTCTGCTTCACAGGCTGCATTGTTAAGTCTTCATGACTACAAGAGCAAATATATTTAGCAAAAAATATAAGGGTTAATCGAGTTACTTTATTAATAAGTTTGTCAAGACGTTGACAACTAACTTCTTTGAGTTGTGTTAGCTCAGTGTGCAGTAAAGAAGCACTAACTTAAATGTCTATTATGATGATTTCCCTCAAGTAATGCCTGAATTGATACAGATTTGGCCTACATTTAGACCAAAAGTCTGATTTTGCCTCTAAACTAAAAACTTCTACAATGTTTATTTCAGGTCGGCTGGAGGTCAGATTAATGGGCTGTCAGGATCTGTTGGAGACGGTGCCTGGCCGCTGTCGTATTGCCTGTTCCTCCTCTACTCCCAGCAGCCCCTCTGAAGCAAAATCTCTCAGGATGAGGACCGGACTGTCCACTCGCAGTGCTAATGGCAAGAATGTGAAGACAGATGAGCTGTCCTGTGAGTATCGCTGTCTGCATTAAGCTAATGTTGAACTATCTTTTGTTGGGGCCTGTTTCTTGAGATGTGGTAAAAGTTTACAATAAATATACAGCAGAATATATTTAACATGCCATTTGTTGATGGAATCATAGTAAGCCAGGTGTATGCTAGAAGAGATTTCCATAGCTGAAGACAAATTGTATTGGAAACATGACACTATATCTGACTTTCTATCACTGCAGCTGATATTAGTGCTGTGCTGAAGGTGGATAACCGGATGGTGGGTCACACACATTGGCGGCCTGTGGGTAAAGAGGCTTGGGACCAGAGCTTTAGCATTGAACTTGAGAGGGTAAGCAAAGCACAGATGATGTGCTCAATTTATTTATGTATTACTGATGCTTGTACTTCAACTATGGTTTATTTGAACCATTTGTGAGCTGAAGTTCTTGAGGATGCCTCTTACTTCACAAAAGTCTGTTAACAGCATCCCTTTATATATTCACTAAATAGTAGGACAGACTACTGCACATGGTCTGAGAGCAGGTAGTGTGCTAGTGTAGGCTACATGTTCACACAAACCACCTACAAACACATTCCTGAAGTTAAAAAAGAGTGAACAATCTGCGCCAGGAGACAAAATCAAGACACCACCAGCCTCAGGTTGAACCTTGAGCAGATGGGCCACAGCAGCAGAAATCACACCAAGTGCCACTTCTGTCGTCTAAGAACAAGCAACTGGGGCTACTTTGACATTTTATTTATTTTATTTAATTTATTTCACAAAGTGGAGCCAGAGGTTTGAGAACTTCAGTCTTTCCACATGAGAAGTTTATTATTGTTTTTTCTTAAACAAGATATCCTGTCCTTGTAAATTTTGTACCAATGGGGTGCAAGTCAAGTGGGTTTTTTTTTTCTTCTGTTTATAATTTTGCAGCACTGTTGTGCATCCTCTGGACAAAGAGCAGTGGACTGAGTGCCAGTGTTTAGTGTGGTGATGCAGGAGGTGTTCTTGTATATCTGGAAATTTCTGTTCAGAATTGATGAACTAGAAAATTGGAACTTAAGATAGATGAACAGACCATGGAGAAAAAGATGACTCAAGTGTACTGCATAGATGTGATTTGTTTAAATGAAACTAAAAGTAATTACTACTTGAAAGAAGGTCCTGGGTTTAATCCCAGGGTGGAGCGGCCTGGGTCGTTTTTGTGTGGTGTATGCATGTCCTCCCCATGTCTGTGGGCTTACTCCGGCTACTCCGGTTTCCTCCCACAGACCAAAAACATGTTAGGTAAATGGTGTGTTGTGTGTGTGAATTTTTTATGCGATGTTATTCATGATTTTAGCCCTTTTTGTCTTCCAGTCTCGGGAACTGGAGATTGGGGTGTACTGGCGAGACTGGAGGGCTCTATGTGCTGTAAAGTTCCTGCGTCTGGAGGACTTTCTGGATAATCAACGACACGGGATGTGCCTATATCTGGAACCACAAGGCACTCTGTTCACCGAGGTAAGACTGCTTTTTCTAAAATGGTAGTTCTCAAAGCGAGGGGTGTGGCATGGAGCTATGGCAAAGGCGGCAAAGCAAGGCAGACGAACACTTTTACACAGTTAAACTTTAATATACGTAATGCATGTTGGAATAACTTGACTTTAAAGGGGATATCGTTATTTTGTTTATTTTAAAATTAATTACAGTGAGGTGTGGACTCATGTCGGAGTCGAGGGTGTTCAAATATTTTTTTATATTCAGAAGGGGAACACTTCTGTTTTTTCAATACTGTTTTTTATCAGTATCGGGCATTTAAAAAAATGGTATTGAGCCGGTTTTACTTAGACTACAGACTGATACTCTGCTACCACCTCTTGAAACACTGGAGTTGCATACGTTACACTTGACTGTTTTACTTCTATCATCCTTGAGCTAACAATAATGACCACGCTGCTAGCTAACAGTTTTAACGCTAGTTCCAGCTGTTTCTCACGTGACACATCTCTGTTCACAGCATATCATCCAAATTGTAGTAAAGCATAAACGTTATATCGTTTAAACCCCTCCCCATCCGACCTTGAATCCAGTGCTTTTGCCACATATCGGGCCGATGCGATACAGAATATCGGATTGGTACAGACCTCATATATTTATTAGGGCTGTACCGATCATAGTTCGTAGCTTTTACACATATAATATCAGCAGTGTGTTCAGATGCACAAGTTATGGTTGATGATTTTTCTCCAGGTTAGATTTGTCAATCCTGTCATTGAGCGGCACCCAAAGCTACAGAGACAGAAACGTATATTTCCTAAAGAGAAAGGTAAGTTTGACAATTAAATAATAAAAAATAATAATAATATTTAACTTTAGGAAGTGCATCTCTCTGACCCTAAAGGAACCAGTAGCCAAGTGAAACATCTAAGCAGTACATGAGCTTCTGCAGTTAATGGTCACCACAGTGCCTCAGTTGAGATTTGAACTCCGCTGGCTCTTCCCATTGAGCTACTGGAGCTGTGACATTAGCTTCTGCAGTTCTGCTCTTAATTTTAATCTCTTTTTTAGGTAAAAACTTCTTGCGTGCAGCACAGATGAACATGAATTTTGCCATGTGGGGTCGACTGATGATGAGCGTGTTGCCACCATGCAGCAGCACTGTCACTGCCATGAGCCCCCCGCTGGCCCCCTCTGACCTGCCGTCCCCTCCTACGCCCCAAGAGTCCAGTCTCACCTCTCCCCCATCTGCAGGGAAGATCTCTGCATTGAGCCCACCTTCACTAGGGTGAGTGCAGAGACACATTGTGTTGTGCAAACCTGCGTTACCTAGATCTGCAATCAGGAAGCAAGAACGTGTTTTTGGGGTTCTGCTTACCTTGAAAGTACTGCTGTTATGTTATGTCATGCATGTCGTGCTTGCTTTCTATAGAGACTCTGCTGTAGTCAAACTGAACTTCAGTGAGGAACGACCTCCCAAACCTCCACGTCTCTACCTACCAAAGTCGTCCCTATCTGAGAGCCCTGTGGCTATGGTAAACTTGCACTCTGTGAATTTAGGACAAAACATGTTTATTGTGCATTAATATTCAGTCTTTTGTAAAAGCACTGGTCATTGTTTAGTCATGTTCCATGTCCCAATCAAATAGTGGCTGAAAGTGAAACCAAAAGTTTTTCAGCAAATAAGGCAAAAAAGGAAATGTGTATTGTTTTCTACATTGTGATTGTGTTTTTAAACAACACGTAGTAAACAAGTCATTGATGCCTGACATGAAGAGTGATTACAGATTGCTTGTTTAATAACTCTAGAGATTGGGAAGCTCTTCATGGTGTCATTATAATTGAGTTTATCATCTTAAGTTATGTTTAAATGTTCATCAGACTTTCTCACCCCTTCACACGGCTCCATCCTAGTGTTTAAAAGTATCTCAAATGTGTCTCCTTTTGTGTTTAATGGAGAGTGCTGGGATGGCCAAAATATACCCACGTACCAAAGGCACTGAGGAGAATTTTATTATTGTGTGTCTGTGTGTCTGTGTGTCTGTGTGTATGTGTGTCTGTGTGTCTGTGTGTCTGTGTGTATGTATGTATGTATGTATGTATGTATGTATGTATGTATGTATGTATGTATGTATGTATGTATGTATGTATGTGAGCGAGCCAGCTAGCTAGTGTTTGTTAGTGTGTATGTGCGCGCACGAGTGAGCGCGCTGCTTTGTGTTGAACGGCTGCGTTTTCTGCTATCAGCGTTTTAAATGTTCCTAACGAAGGGCAGATTAAAAAGGACTCAATCCGCGGCGTTACTATTTCAATAGAGGAATATGTTCCCGACCTGCCTGACTTTTGCACTTCTTTGGGGAACTTTCGGTGCAGGTAAGTGTTTTATTTATTTACATAGTTTGCCAATTACGCTAAGTAGCATAGAATTTATTATTATTCTGCTTACAGCACAATACAACTTATGTCAAGCTGCATGCACATAGGTTAGACTTTAAATATTACTTTATACTTTTATTAAGTTCTATCACATTAACTTTTTATATTTGTTATCTTTTGGGTGACGTGTTATTTGCACTCCCCTGTTTGTAGACGGGTTTGTGGTCGTTTATTTGTTTAGTATGTTGCATGCAGTTCACCAAGGCACGTCCCCTCACGTCCTAGGTTTAACACTCCGGATAAAAAGAATCTAATGCCTGACTAAATGTTTGAAACTAGGATTAAACGAGTCATTGGTTCTGACATAAATGTTCTAAGACAGAGCAGGCGTGACAGACTCGGTCAGTGTACGCTCTGACAAAACTGCACTGGAATCTCCTGTGATAAGTAAATGAGCTGATTTGGGTGCACAGTGCATGTTTGTGAGATTGTGTGGCTCTAGCTTGACAATGCATATGCTTACTACTATTGACCATGTGACCTCGTATTTTGTTTCAAGATGAGCTGGTTTGGTTTTCTGGAAACGCACAATTGTTGTGTTCGTTTCTGATTGCTTTGTGTATTTGTATTTACTGTATTCGGTTGTAAAGGCTGCCCTGTAAATGCATCAGCATAGAGAAGAGACATAAATATTTTCTTTACGAAGCGTGGTCAAAATGTACACCGTTTTATTCTCAATGCAATAATTTCATACGCAGTCAACAAAAACGCCATCTGGTTAGTATAGCAGTGATTAGTCTTTTGCTTTTTATTATTACATTATTTTATATACATTAATGTTGTGGTCCTGTTGGGACAGCCAGGATTAAAAGGTGTAGAGATATGAAGTTTGGAGGTGTTGTCAAACCAATCCCTTTTAAAATGTTCACATAGAGAACCAGGTTTAAGTTGCTTATTTGTGGAGGTTTTGCATGATTTTTACATAGCTGTTAAGATGTCCATCATACCATGTTTTAGTAAAACTTTTTTTCCCCTGACTGATTTTGTTGGGCAGCTTCCCCTTGTTTTGGTGGCTTTGTGTATTGGGGGTTGTTCCCATTACTTTGTGTACTTTTACTATAATAAAACTTGCATTTACAGCCCAGATTCATTGATGGAGATTGCTTTTTTTACATTAAATTAAAATCATGTCAAAAATTAGTTTAATTGCTAATCACATTGAACCCCTCTCTGTTTAAATGTACAGTGTGTGCCTTTAAGGGTAACTTGAAAGGAATTGAAGTCTACTTGCATGTTTTGTGTTTAACAAGAAATTCATTACATAACTGAAAGTATCCTTTTGGAGGTAAAGCTGTTTCTCAAATTGAACGGTGCAGTATTGAGTAGTTTGTTAATACAAAAAAGTTGGAAATGCACAAACTCAGTGATGACATTACAAACGATACAAATGTATTAGACATAGACACTTATTTAGAAATGCAACAATCCCACCTGTTCTCTTATAATATCAGTGCTTTTTAAATGTAATGTTTTTTAATGTAAATGCCGTATCCCTTATGGTGTCTAACACAAGGCTGTGACTAAGGGGAAAAAAACGTATGTATTAAAATGTTACTAATAATAAGTTAATGTACTTCCAAATTGTTGTTGGCCAGCATGAATCATGCTGCTTGGTTTTTTTTTTTTTTTTTTATGTGATGTTTTAAATAAAAGTTTTTTTTATAATTGGGACCACATTATTTGGGCCTACATGCAATTAATAATGAAAAAGTATGGAATTTCTTTTGCTCACAAAGCTTAATTAATAAATTATATAGTACATTGAGTAACAGCCTTGGCAGGTTTAATGCTTGCGTAGTTGATTTCCATAAACAAAGATATTTGTCTAACATGTAATCATTATTACTTGTATTAGCTTTCTGCTCTGATTTTAAATGTTTTTGTTATTTTTATCACGTTTTGAAATAAAGCAATTAAAAAGAAAGTGCAAACCTGGCTAAGGGACAGTGTTGAACGTGTATCAGACATTGTTTGTTTAATAATGTCAGTATCGGTGTGAACTGGAATAGTGCATTGCTAACCTTTTTTTAATTATATTTATAGCTGCTTTAACCACGGAAATGGTCTCTGTTACTATATATTGTCCTGATCTGGAATATTTAAATATCGACTAGTGCTGATCCAGTGCTTCCCTATTTGCACATTTTATGGTGGCATGCTTTTAGGCTGTACCATGTGTGTCAGTTAGTTGATTGCAAGACGTCTAAGACTTGCCGCAGTATTGATCCAGACTTCTGTTTATTTTTAGTATCTGGCCAAATGGAGATATTAAGATCAATGCATTGCTAGTTTGGATTAACGTTTGGTCAATAATTTTTGTTTGCTGTGCCCTGTGGTCTAGCAGATCATAAATAATCATTATATAAAACCAAATAGCATTTTCCTTTTGTTGGAATGCACAAACATTTTCTGCTTGATTACTACCCATGCTATTTGTTCTGCTGCTCTTTTTGGTAGCCATTATGGTATAATGCAGCACATGAGATCCTGAGTGAAGTATGCAAATCTGACTAAATAATCATTCCTTCAAAACAAAAAAAAAACATAAAACAAAAAAGCTGTTCAGTGGCAAGCTAGTTTGTTTAGGGAAATGTATGCTACTTATATATAATGCATATAACTATCATAATAAATATGTGCTATATATGCTGAATCTAGTGCTCTAGTGGTCATGGACAGATTAATGCTTTATTTGATAATATGTGGGTTGGGGCATTGAAAGTAAAGCACTACATTTTTCTAGTTGAGACAAGCATTAGTCTTTTAAAGGGACGGAGCATTGATTGCTCAGTTAGAAAATGCTGAAATGTACTTCTGAAATATAAGGCCCTGTATACAATGGAATATTACAGATTTTGGTGATCAAAGAAAATAAACCCTGAATGTTGTACTCAGTCCCAACAGATTCTGCCACAAACTGAGAGTCTCAACTTAGGGAATTTGTTTCCCCTAACCCTAATCCTAAATCATCCAGGGCTTCCGTTGTTTGCTGGGTTTGTAGTTTCCCCCTAGGTCTTTTCTCCAGGAAATTCAACAAATACAGAGAGGGGAAAAAGATTGTCGCATGTAGTCAAAAGATTGCATAAATGACTGCCACCAGTTATCGCATGGGGGCACAAGTTTCTGTTTAAAGCGAATGGCAAGTCTAGCTAATAAAGTAATAAAAGTCACCATGTGTTGATTTGGCAGCAAGCTCTGTAAATAATAGGTAGCCTAGTGCTTAAGGTACTGGACTCTGGAGTTGATGGTGCCTGGTTCCAATCCCACCTCTGCCAAGATGCCAAAGTTGGGTCCTTCAGCAAGGTCTTTAACCCATCATTGCTTTAATTCGGTATGAGTTGTAAGTAAGACTGTATAAGTTGTAAGTTATGCTGGATAAGGGCATCTGCTAAATGTAAAACCAGATAAAATGCTGGTTATGTGTAAAAGCAGAGTACTCTTTTGTTTTAAAAGTAGTGCTTTGCCACGCAGATGGCCGTTGTACAGTGTTTCAGTGATGGGAGACTTGTAAACATTAAAATTAGCCATTGAGAGAAAGGCTTTTGTTACCTGGGCTCCTTTTTGAAATGGTCGACTATTACACAATTTGCTGTTGGGTGATCTTTATTAGTTGACAAATCTAACACTCTCTTTTTGAGAGAGAGTCTTTGTATCCTTTTCCAGTCTGATCATGTCACCTTCAACTCTTTCTGAGGTCCCCAAAAATCTGTTGCTGTGATACACTTCCAAAAACATGTTTTGTTAAGGACCAGTATGCCCAATCACACTTGATTGAAAACACCTGACTTTCTTTTTCTATGGCACTCCAGTCTGAAGTGGCTCTATATAGTAATACTCAATGTGTGAGATATTCGAAAGACATTTTTCAAAGAAAACGTTGTTGTCCTAGGTGGGGGCATAGATGCGAGCAAGGTTTACTGGTAAGTTCTGAAGTGTACCAATGGCCACAACAAAGAATGGTGAAGGCATGAAAGGACCCATACAGTTTAAAATCATTGTGAATAATGTTCAGGATGTTTAGAGTTGAATATGTCACCAATGTTTTGATACGGAGGGTCTCAGAGGATTTC
>JAUZSV010434479.1:0-10137 GCA_034780495.1 Parotocinclus cesarpintoi | reverse complement strand
TTCACGGATATTACATACTGTACACGTTCTTAGGTCCGATTAAGCGGAATTTTGGTCCAAATAAGCGAATAACATTACACGTGTATATAATGGGATTTGGTCAGAATAAGCGGCTGGTCCCATTAACCGGATTCGACTGTACTTCCACACACTGCGGTACTATTGCTGCTCATGTCAGTGTTGCCGGGGGAGGGGATTGGGGGGGGGAGTGGCATGGTAACAGTGGTGGAGTAACAGGTTGCGTATGTTTGTGCGTCAGGTTTCCCAGCAGCAGCGTATGCTCCGGTGGCGGCGGCGGCGGTGGCAGCAGCACGAGGCTCAGGTAGGGGCACCCGAGGAAGAGGCAGCTACGTGGCGTACCCACAGAACCCGGGGCCAGGTAAACGCTCTGACCGCGTGTGTTCTGTGTGGCTACCGCTGTGTTCATCCTCCTCTGTACTTCTACACGTCTTACACTTACACACCTCAGAGAATAGAGAGCTCCCCAAACACTCCCCAAAATCACTAGCACCTAGCCTTTACCCCTTCTAAAACGGTCCGAACCTGAGGAACTAACACACACACACACACACACACACACACACACTTCCTGACCACTTTATTAGAAACACCATCAGATCCTCGTGACTGAAAGTAACGTACACATTGTCATGTTCCTGGAGAAGTATTCATTACGAACTAACAAATTACAGCCACAAAGGGGTGCACACGGTCAGCAACAATACTCAGTTACGATTAATACTCAGGCTGTTTGATTCAACGCTCAAATGCAGCTGAAACTGTTCAAATAGCCCCATATCATTTCTGCCTCGGTCTCGGTAGAAGGCGTTGCACCATTCGATTGCCGTTCTTGGAGACGTGTAGCCCCTCCGCCTCAAGGTTTTCTCTGATCTCGCGTTGACAAGGCGTTTTTGGCCCACATAACCGCTGCTCAGCCAATGTTTTGCGTTTCTTTTTGTAATATCAGTCCCAGGACATCAACCCTCGAACCCCTGTCTGATTCTGATTCTGATTCTACAGCTCCCATTCCCCCTGTTTTGATGTGAACATTACCCCTTGACATTTGTCGAACGTGATTTAATGGCACGCTGCCACACGATTGGCTGATTGGATAATTGCATTATAATTAGACGGTGTGCAGATTCTCCTAATAAAGTGGCCACCGAGTTTGTGTATATCGTTATTAGACTGAGGTGCCGGGATGGGATTTTCTCGTCCTCATCACTCTTTATTGATTATCTCGTCAGCTTGATGAACAAATCTGCCTGCTCAACAGTCGCCTTTAGCACCGTGTAGCACAGAGCTGATGGACACCTTTAATCGGCAGACAGACGCCCGAGGGACTCGGAAGCCTTCTGTGCTGTAATTAAGGACCATCCTGGAGTGAGAACCCTCTCCATTTCAAACCCCGATCGCCTCTCCGGCTTGTTTTGGTTTCGTTCCGATCGCGGAGCAGAGTGGTCCGATGCAGAGTGGACGTTTTAGTGGTCCGTGTCCACAGCCAGGCTCATATTAAATGCGCTGTAGCCTCTCTCTCTTCTTAAGGTGGACCTCGGGGAGTGTTTTGGTCATGAGCGTTACGGCAGGTTGGGTTTGTCTGTAACACACCGATGGCTCGGATTAAAAACGTGATTACAGTCCAATTTAAGCTCAGTATTCACTAGAGGAAAAGTGTCACACATTGTGAAGTTCCACTAGAGGTGTGTGTGTGTGTGTGTTTGTGTGTGTCGGGTGAACATTGGCGTATTGGTGGTGGTCGTATGCAGCTATTTACTGCACTGCTCACAAAAATTCTATGATATTTCATTAGAAAAATGCTCATTTTTGTGAGCAGTGCAGTAGCTTAATTTAATTTAATTCACATTCTCAATCTACACTGACCGGTTTGTTTGATTAATTATGATGGTCAAACCCTGTAGAGAATCGTACTAATGGGCTGCGGATTTATTTGTACGGTTTTAAACGTATATTAGCTGTTAAAACGCCCATGGTTATTTTATAAACGCTCTAAGGGACCGTTTTGATATCTATATTTGGTACAATCTTGACAGAACAAACAGGATTAGTTCACATGGTGAATACGTTTAGCATCGGGGAAACCCGGAACGCATTTAACTTCCATTCCATTCTAATTCATTTATATTTACTTTAGTTTAAAATGACGTTAAACTAATTAACCACCGGGACAATGTTCAGACTAGACGTCTTTACCACGAGTGTCAGTGCTTCTGGATCTGACGTTGGCCTTTTTAATGGTCGACCACTTGTAAGTAGGCGAGTCTGATAGTGGACTCTCGTGCTGTCCACGTGCCCTGCGGGAGGTGCTGCCCTCTGCAGTCCGGTCTCTCATACTGTCCTGTCGTTCATCCTGGCGAATGACATTGAAGTCACTGGTCCTTCAGCCTCTGTCTGTCCACTGATGAATGTCCTCAGACTCGCTTCTTCACTTTTCCACTTCGCTCTCCTATTTCTCCTCGTGCAGCAGCCTGTTCCCCGGAGGGACGTGTTTGTTTGCATGAAGATTTGCAGAATATTCTGCTCCCTCCGCTGTTTGGTTTCTCAACACCTCCAGATCGATCACAGCCCCCCTCCCCCTCTCTCCTCCTCCCTGTACGGCTCACACAGCAGTTTGCTTTACTTTACGTTTTGCTCCTGCTGCTCCCGTTTAACGCTTCTGTGAAATCAGTCCGTCCCGAATCTCCTCGTCCCTCTTCCAGCTGTCCTGTCTCTGTCCAACTTTGCGTCTTACCGTGTGTGGTCATGCTGGTCATGCCCAGAACCAGCTACGATGTCAGAGCCAAGAATTAAGGCAGATTCTAAACAGTTTGATGAAATGAATCGAAAGTTGAGAACGTCTTTTTGAGCCACTGTTGATTTTGTGGTATTTATTTTGTTCAGAACAAGGTCGGGAGTAAAGGCTAGGCCTGCGAACATAAGCGTGTCATGATTTTAGTTTGTCGTGGTGCTCCTCACCGGCATTTTCTTAAATATTTATAGCTAATCTGGCCTCAGAACGCAAGATTGATGCGCTAGATGATCAAATGTGACGTTTCTGTGTCGTTTTGATTCAGATCTCTTAATCCCTATCCCTTCATGGGACATCACTGTTTTTTTTAACCCCTACCAGTGGCCCTTGGTGCTCAATAAGTGTTTCAATTCAATTCTTTGATTTGTATAGCACTTTTTATAATAGACATTGTCACAAAGCAGATTTATGTTGACGCATGAACAAGTGTCACAAATTGGATGCCCTAATGAGCAAGCCAATGGCGACAGTGGCAAGGAAAACCTTCTGAGATTAAGAGGAAGAAACCTTAAGAGGAACCGCACTCAGAAGGGAAAACCCATAATCCTTTGGGTAATAAACATGATTAACATTATATAATAAAACGTTTAAATGTATTACGTCTATGTAGAGACGGGAGAGGGAGCGTCTTCGGCATGGCTGATCGTTCCGTCTGATATCATGTCCCACAGCGGGGCCATGGTTGGAGCGAGAACCTTGAAAAAGAGGAAATTAATTCGACATGATCTTTGTTTCCATTACCATGTGAAGGACTAAAGATTTCTCACGAATACGCGCTGGTGCAGCCTCAGATCAGTGCTCTATTTGACCCCGCAGTGCCTTGGAGCTGCAGCTTCTCACAGCAGCGGGCATCTGGATGGCAAGGACTTGTTTTAACTAATGAGGCCTGAGAGAAACGCGCTTATGTAATTACACAGACGAACAACAACACAGTTGGACTTTTCACATTCGAGGTCAGCGTTTTTCCTTTTAATCCGGCCGTGATGAAGAAACACCACATCTCAAATGGCTCGTTTTAAGTGCTCGTGCGTTCAGGACCGAGCAGCTCAGTGCGATATGATGCACTATTAATAGCTCGATAATGCGCCCGGTCTGCCGGACACGCCGCGCTCCGTGCGGTGGGCAGGAGGGGCCGGCGGAAGCTCTTTAAATGGATGCTGCTCCGAGTGACGGCACTTAAACCTGCATCTTGTGATGTGAGTGCAAAATACTGTACATACAATTCAGGACCGGATCCCATGTATTACTTTAGAGAGCAGAGTTTGGTGCAGCTGTTATTTATATTCTTTGTGCAAACTCTCACTCCTGGTCCCTCTTTGTCTTTCTCATCATCATCTTGCTCTGGCTCTAACCTCCAGCCCTGGGCACATTACGCTGATGAAACGAGGAGGAAGTTATTGTATGAAGCCCCATTCATGCCTGATGAGGCCTGTGGCTGCCTAGGCACGGAGCTGCTCTCGTTTGGCTGAGTGTTTCCCATTATCTGGCAATCATTATGCATTTCATCCCAACAAGCTCCATGATCACAGCAAAGAGGCTCGACAGAGGGCCTCGTTGGCCTGCATTGCCATGGCGAGATTAAACCGGCTCCCAGGACCCCACGTGTACGCGTCTATCGCACAGCTGTGACTTCGGTCATGTAAGAGCACCGTTCACAGCTCCGCCCTGTCAGGGATGTTCCACGTGACTCGGGTCCCATAGGTCCTCAGCGCAGAAAGATAAATGTTACGTATAAAGGTTCGAGAGGCCGCTGTTCTTCCAGGTTGGTCTTCTTCCCGCAGCTGCGATGGGCAGATGCTAAGACAGGGCCTCCGGGAGGGACCATCCTGAACTTCAAAGGGGGAGGTACACTCCAGTGGTGCTCAGCTGTACTCCACTTTTATCTCTTCTCTCACACAGCGACGTCTCAGAGGAAGCTTCCTGCTTCACCTTTGTACAATTCAAATGCGGATTACTGAACTTTGTTCTGACCTCTGTTGGCACGAGAAGCTGCAAATGTCTTTTGTCCCTAAGCGAAAGAGTACGTCGAGTGTGAAAGAACTGGCCATTATGTTTAGAGCCGGCAGTTTTATGCAGCTTGTGTTCTATAAGATATTAATCACAAAAACTACGTCTGCAAGGAGCTCCTGCAGGAACTGCGATTTGTGTGCTGCGTCGGTGCGTTTTTGTCGGTGTTACTGATGGCTCTGGCAGGGCGCAGGTGGGAGACCCAGTCACTTATAGCCAGGCAAAAATTCGAGATGTGGTTGATTTTGGCCTGGCGTTGGTTTGAGATAAGGTTAGTTATGGCTTTGTGCTGTTCCGACACCCGGCTGGTTCTGGCCGGGTATGGGTCCAAAATACGCTCAATTTTGGCCAGATGCAGGTCTGAGACCCTGCCGGTTCTGGCAGGGCACAGGGCCGAGACACGGTCAATTCTGAGTCTCAAAGTCACGGTCGGTTCTTGTTGGGCTTGGGCCTGAGTCCTGCCCTGTTCTGGCTGGGCTTGGGTCTGAGACCCGATCGGTTGTTGTCAGGCTTGGGTCTGAGACCCAGTCGGTTCTTGTTGGGCTTGGGCCTGAGTCCTGCCCTGTTCTGGCTGGGCTTGGGTCTGAGACCTGATCGGTTGTTTTCAGGCTTGGGTCTAAGACCCAGTCGGTTCTTGTTGGGCTTGGGTCTGAGACCCGTTAGGTTGCTGCCGGGCTTGGGTCTGAGTCCTGGTTGGTTCTGGTCGGGCATAGCCTATGCAACCAAACAGTAAACACACCTATGGCAGATACCCCAAATCCAATACACTATAATTATTTTAACAAACCTATGATACTAATTAATTGTTTGGACTTTCAGTGATGGAGTATGAAACGCTGTTAGAACGTTGTCTGTGTTGAGCTGTATTATATAAACTTATTATAAACTTAAAACATTAAAACAGTAGTGGACCATCTGGAAAACACGAGACTTTCCAAAAGGTTTTTTGAAAAAAGGATTTCTCCCTGCAGAGGAACTTAATACAGTACCATCATTCAGTGACCAAAGGTTCCTGATTGGTTTGCATTAATATTGTACACATCGCATGTCCAGGTCCAGGTCCAGGTCCAGGTCCAGTCATGTGGAAATCATCAAAGAACTGACATTTCATTTGTACTGTCAGACGTACACAAAATATATAGTGTTGATGGATGTTGATGTGTGTTTTGGACCTTCAGAAGTTATTTGTAACCCAGTTATTTAGATTTGCGTTATAAAATCTGAGCCTCCAGATGATTCGATCATCCTCAGGAGTAGTGACTTTCTCAGCACGTGTTAAAAAGCAGCGATTGCAGCAGGAAATCATCTGTTAACACGCATTAGCCTCTGTGAACAGAAAACGACAGGACATTTAATATTTACTATTTGGGAAATGTCAGCACTCTCACAAAGTTGTGCTAATTAGTCAGCAGTTCAGGGTTTGGTTCGACTGGAAAGCCAAACGTCAGTCCCGGCCGGTCCGCGAATCAGCTAATTTTAGCAGCTCTGAAACCCAAAGAAATGACGTGGCCATGTGACGGGATTACTGACATCTGCCACAGAACAGATTTAAGTGCAAGCGGGGGTGAAAAATCAGCAGCGGTGAGTATTACGGCCTGGATTTTCTCATGCAGATGATGAGGTGCTTGTAATGAAGTCTATTTTAGTTTAAGGTTGGACTGAAGACGCCCGACTTTTAGGGCAGTCGCTGGGAATTCCTCCTCGGAGGTAGTCATCTGCTAAAGTGGAAATGAAAGGGAAAGGGCTCCTTCACTTAAAGAGAGGCGCCCTGGTGCTGGCGGGACGCAGAGAGAGCGAAGCTGAAGGGAGTCGGCGACGGGTATACTTTGGGCACTGGGGAAAAGGCAGAGAAACGGGAGACGAACGATAATTATCCGCAGAAACGAAGTGAACGATTCGCGCTGCCGGACCCGCTGATCCGGTCGCCACAGCAACGCCGACCTACTCATTTGTTTTGTAGATGAGTAATTACATCCAATTAGACCACAGGAGGGGAAAAAAAAGAAATGGCAAAAGAAGCGGTCTTTTGTTTCAGGCTGATAGCTAGAACATTAATAACTGGAAGATGAGGTGGAGCGGGGGTGGTTCTACATAACATCTTCAATTGTGTGGGGATGGGGTGTGTGGGGATGGGGTGTGTAGGGATGGGGTGTGTCACTGTACCACCAACACCTTTCTGTAGCAACAGGCACTTCTCGCGCCCGGTCCCAGATAGCCAGACCTGTGGAAAAGGCCACCGTGTTTTTGGGCTTCCTGCTCTTATATTTATATTTCATCCCGTTTCCTGAGCGTCGGCGATGCTTCCATAATCTGTCGCTTGATTTTACGACCAGGAGACACTTTTGTACCGCGCTACAAGCGGGCGACTTCATTGCTCCAATCACCGAGCTCGACTTGGGCACCAGATGCCTGCACGCTACTGTGGTAGCCTAGCGGTTAAGGTACTGGGCTCTGGACCAAAAGATCCAGGGTTCAAATCTCACCTCTGCCAAGCTGCCACAGTTGGGCCCTTAAGCAAGGCCCTTAACCCACCACTGCTTGAACTGTAAGACTGTATAAGTTGTAAGTCGCTTTGGATAAGGGCGTCTGCTGAATGACATAAATCGAAATTTCTAAACATTACAACGCAGCAAATTTCCTCTCGCACCGTTCCAGTAAACGCCTTCCCGCGATCCGCGCTCACTCCGGTGTCACGGGCGATCCCAAAGGAAGCTCCGAACACTGGCCTCTGGAACCAGAAGATCAGAGAGAAAGAAGCCAGTATTTCTCCTTAACGTTGACGTTGAGGATCAGAAATGAAGGATCTTCGTTTCTCGCCTTCGCCCTGCAGAGAAAGCGAGCGCTGAACGCCGAGCTGAGCGTGTGACCGAAGCGGTGCCAGGTGCTGTCTTTTTGCGTTCGTACCGTCCTCCGCCCCCGCCCCCACAGCCCGTTTGTCTTCGTGTCGTTTCACAATGATGGCACCATCATTAGAGGCAATCTACCTGAACAATAAAAGTCATCTTGCCTGCCTTTATTAGATAAGAGTCCCGGCCGAGAGGTGCCACCAGCTGACGGTTAATTGTCCGCGTCCGAGCAAACAAAGCCGCCGCTCGTATCCGGTGCGCGTTCCGATGTCATCCTAGTGTCCCGCTCATCTCTTACCGAGAACGTACGGAATCCGTACCATCCGTCCCCGCATTGCAAAAGCCTGCCGTGGTCTAAGGCCATCGGATGTTGTTTCCCTGTAGTGGAGCCAATGGTTGTTCTCCAGGCCCTCCTCCTCCTCCTCCTCCTCCATTTAGGCAGCGGAGGAGATTGTGGCAAAGCCTTTTGTAAAGGTCGGCGCTTGTTTGTTATTAAAGATTCTAATTAGAGAGTTGAGAGGAAGCCGGGGAAGCTTGTCTAATTAGCAAGGAGCCCGGAACCCACATTGAAACTCAAGGGTGACGAGTTATTTGCATGCACGTCTAAAGTGGATTAAATGGGATGGGGGGGGGGGTCCCTTTTTGTGTAGTATTTGGTTTTAGAACGGCTAAAGGAGAGATAAAAGGCCCGGATATTCACCGTGAAAGTCGAGACGTTTCCAGAAACGCGGGAGAAGCCCAGCAGACCCGGGGGGGTGGGGGTGGCAGCCCAGGAGCTGTGTTTTACCATTACAACATTCGCTTCTCCTGTCCTCCTGCAGGAAATGATCTCCCTGCACACCCAAAGGTGGTCCAGGATGGGCTCGGCCTGTTCCTTCACGTCCTTGTTCTGATTTCCAGCCACGTCACCGGATTTCATACACACATAACTGTAGCAGAGCATGATGGCTAGATGCTGATTGGTTGACCCAAGCTTTTGTTCTGCACCTGACCGGCCAAGTGCTGCTCCAAATCTCCACGGCTCATGTTAGGAATCGGGTCCTTTTTGTTTGCTCAGGTTACGGTTAACGTTGGTTATTTGGTGCCAATAATGTAAATTTCTTCTTTTTTTTAATGTATTATTGAGGAGCTCATACAACAAAGAAGTGAATACAGGAAACAAAGATCAACCTCCCTGTTTTGTTTAACCCTTAAATCCCCACACACCAACACACACACACACACACACACACACACACACACACACACACTCACAACAGTAAATAGAAGTGAATAAGCAACTTTTGAAAGAGAAAAGCACAAAGTTAAAAAGGAAGATAAAACGATAAACCAACAAAATAAATAAATAAACAAAGGGAGGAAGAAAGAAAGGAAACACACAAAAAACGAAATAATACAAAAATTTTAAAAAAATAATAATTATAAATAAAAACTAATGATAAAAAAATAATAATAGTTTAAAATAATCGTTTAAAAGAGATCAACTGGCAAGGTCTGGAGTGAAGCAAAGTAAGAAATAAACGTATGTTTAGGTAAAAACAAAGCAGTGTTGCCTTTGAGCGTAAATCTTATGTTCTCTAAACGAAGGTAATGTAGAACATCGTGGAGCCAGCAGGAGATAAAAAATAAAGAGGGCGGGTTTGGAGATTTCCACAGCGATAGGACACGACTGTATTTTGCTTATGCAATGCAATGGCAGTAAGAGGGTCATGAGCACGAGCGGAGCTTTGGGCCGTTCTGAAGAAGACGGGTAGTGATTGGGTTTTAAGCACATGCAGCTGTGCGGCTCTGAACAGATGTGTGTTCCTGAGCACACGTGCCAGGTGCCTTCCGAATGCACGTGAATACAGCGACAGACAGCCGGACAGAAGGTGCCTGGTGTGTAAAGAGAGAAGGAGGAAGGCACGAGCAGGTGCTGACGCGGTGAGTCAGCAGCAGGAGCCGCAGTGGGCAGTGCAGACTCTGAGGCTGCTGCAGTCCTATCAGAGATGAGTCATTAGGGGAGCAGAGGGAGGAGAGTGCAGTCTCACCCCCCCCCGCCAGCAACCGGTTTAGGGCCAGAGTGTTACTTATTGGGGGAGACTGCCCAAAACGCTTTACACAACATATCAGTATTGTCTTCGTTTAAGAATAGACAAACAAAGGGCAATGGAGCAGCTGTCAGCACTGCTTTATGTCCTCCACTCATAGTTTCTCCATCACCTTTATAACCGTTTCAAGTGCTGACACCGTCGCTCGAAAATCAAGAGTTATATGTCTGTTACCAGCCGCTTATTCACACCAAATCCTAAAGTACCGAAACAAATCCTATTATATACGTGTTATTTGTTATTATTGGCTTAATCGGACCAAAGAACGTGAGAGCGAATAAGAAAAAGAAGCCACAAGTCGCCACTTAAGGGCGGATACAAAGCGGATCAGCGAGATATGGGAGGATTTTTGGGATCCCCGGGAGAATTTATGCTTTTATCAAAGGTC
>JAUZSV010434458.1:0-10139 GCA_034780495.1 Parotocinclus cesarpintoi | reverse complement strand
AAGCTTATTTGGTCCAAATAAGCGAATAACATTACACGTATATAATAGGATTAGTTTCGGTAGTTTAGGATTTGGTCTGAATAAGTGGCTGGTCCCATTAACCAGTGGTCCAATTAACCGGAATCGACTGTATATTGTAAATGTAATAAGATAAATTCAGTCACTTAACATGTTATTTTATTAAATTGTTGTCAAGACCATATAAGGTATGTTTCTCTCACTCGTGGCTTTGCACCATCAGGAGGGAAAAGCACAGTCTGTGTTTACGGAACCCCACTGCTCTGCCAGTGGCCTGGAGGCTAGGTGGACTTGAGGTACTGGGTGATGAGTTAAGTGTGTCCCAGTCCCAAGGTATCATCATGCCCCACTCTGAGTTCTCCCTGCTCATATACTTCCAAGCTATGAAGGCTGTTACCCTGAAGAGAGTCATAAGGCTGGAGGTAATGTGTAGACCATTAGCTCATACAATATTATATACTGTATCTCCATCTATAAAAGCTGCATTATATAGACATTACATTGAACCATTTCTCTGCAGAAAAGACATGGCTTGAATAGATTTTGTGTATTCATATTTTGTTTAGGTGTCAGATGCGGAGAACATTTTTGGTACAGTGCATACCGAAAATATTCACATTATGGCAGAGGCTTATGACTTTGATCTTGACATCACCTTCCCCAAAGGTACTTAAAAGCTGTCATCCATCATACGTGTCCATTAAGGGGTTTTATCCAGTTTTAAATTATGAACGGTAATGAAAACTGCATTTTTTTAAAGGTGCAGATGGTGTTTTGGACTTCGGTACAATCAAAGTAGGAGAAGAAGTAAAGTTGTCAGTTACCCTGAAAAACAAAGGCAAATATGAAATGGCGTACAAGTATGTCTCTGTATTTATATATCTCTTTTTTACATTTTGACTTTTGTCTGTCTAATTTTTGTTCTAAGTTAGTGTTGAGGGCTTTGGGGTTGGGCACAAGTGTATGTGGCCTATCCTGTCTATACAGAGCCCAAAATGTGTACACTGGACTGGGTGCCACCCAGGGGGTCTCAGAAAGGGTTGTTGCAATGCAAGGGGTGCTTCCCAGCATGTTCTAGTCTCCCAATTTTGTGTAAAGCTCACCCCAACCAGAACACACTTCCAGGTGTCAGAAGTGAATTAGAACTTGAATGTAAATTGTACAATGTTAGCTGTATTATAGAATAAGGTTGTGGATGTTTACTGTTTAAGGTTCATCCTGGAGCCCACTTTACCTGGAATGCCCAACCTAAACTCCGCCTTCACAGTTACACCACAGAAAGGCTCTCTCCACCCCACTGAGCGACCCACTGCTGTCCAGTTCATCTGTCACTACAAGAAAGAACTGTCCATCAGAGAACAGCCAATCCTACGGTGCCAAGTCAGTCCAGAAACCCTGTGCAATAGCTATGAATCAATCACTGTAAGATTCCATTAATATTTGTACTAAAATGTGACAGTATATATGTTATATAATGTTTGCTGCAGGTTTTTGAGCCAAATGTGGCAGACGGGGGAGAAACTGTTGCTGTTATTCCAATTAAAGTGTCTGTGCGGTCCGTTTTCGCCCGGTACAGCATTTTCCCTTCGAAATGCTTACATTTTGGTGCGCTGGTCTACGGCTGTCGCAAGATGCAGACTTTCACTGTGGAGAATAAGGGTGACTTTGAGATACATTTCACCATCTTAAGAATTTATAATGATCTCAGAGTGTCTACACAAAAGAGAAGGTACAGATTTTGATCCATATTTATTAAAATTACATATTTTTCATGCTGGTCCCTCTGCTGGTCCCTATTGTAAGTCTTTTTTTTGATAGCACAGTGAAGAGGCCATCTAGTCAATCCATGAAATTCACCACTGACAACAAACTACGGCGATCTGACTCCACCCAAAAAGATACCACCACGCCTACACAGGTATAGGGCAATCTGAAAGCACCATGCTTATATTTGGAAATAGATGTTAATGGAGCCATTTATTGGATTCTCACTTGGACACAATTGCATTGTGTATGAGAAGTGACAAACACAATTGAAATATACAAACATTCTGTAAAATGTCTTAAACTTAAATACAAATCTGAGCATTAGATTTCTTTATGATCATTAAATAGTGTGAAAGATAGATTACATTGCTTGCCTATATGCAGATAACTTTATGAAAGCAAAGCATGGCCTGTACAGCACTTGTCCTATTTCTACTTCTTACAGGCACGGTTAACTGCAGGGTTGTTCATACTGTCTCCATGCTTTGGTACCATTCCACCTGGTGCCCAGCAGGTAATAAATGTAGACTGTGTGGCAGATCAGATCGGTGACTGGGTCGAGTGTTTGGCAGTGGACATCACTGACCGTGACCCCTCTGACAGCCCCGGAGGGATTCCATACAGGTTGATGGCAGATGTCTGCATACCAGGTCTGCGAGTACATAGACACATCTACATCATTACTACTACTTATTATTTTTATTATTATCATTATCATTATTATCTGTAATAAGCAATATCATTTACATTGTAAACTACAGCTATACATTGTTTAAGGTCCAACCAAACAACAGCAATTTTATTGTTGCATTTGTTCCAAATGTTTTGACATGACAGTGTTTTTTTTATCTCTCCACTACATTTCTGTAGAAATAGCCTATAAGAATATTGCAACCATATTTGAGGAGCACAGATTATGTCTAAATAGTAACATGCTACACTGTGAGGAGTACCGGGAGGCTAAGGGCATCTACATCCAGGATGAAAACAAGTTCGTTTTCAACAACGTGCTGGTGGGCCAGTCAGCCAAAGCCCGCTTCCGCCTTACCAATCTGGGCAAAGTGCCTTGTGATCTTAACTTACAAATCAAAGCTATTCCTAACCCTTATAAGGTGTGTGCAGTAAAACCAGTAATCGTTTCAAACGACTTTTTTCAGTTACTAAAGTTATGTTATTGTTTCAGGCGACTGTGCATAACTCAGAGGTGTTTGAGCTGACCCCTACTCAATTAAGCATCCCCAGCCACTCTCATGCCTTTGCTACAGTCACCTTTACTCCCCACACTATGCAGACCTATCTCGGAGTGTTTGAAGCCTCGCTTGAGGGTACAAACAAGTAAGCATTTATACTGTACATGTAAACATTTGTAAACATTTATTTATTACATTCACCTAATTTCATAGGTATTTTCATTGTGATTATGAGTAATAACATGAATCTTAACTATACAATTTGTGAGTTTTTTCTTTACTTGGCATGGCATCTTACCATTGCATTACCAATAACTACAACCACAAATGAGTCAAATTTGAGATGGTATGGAAAATACTAATAAAAATGCAGTGGTGTTGTATGAATATAAGTTTTCTAAACTACTTAATTAGTAATTAACTATGTAAGGCTAGACTTTTTTTGATTGCTTGTTTCACGGATCCGCCGACAATCATATTTGAAGAATGGTATTTCTCGGATCCGCCGCAGCACCATTGGTTGAAATAAATAAAAAAAAGGAAAAATGTTTTTAGCTTTTTCCGCCCTCCGGTGGAGAGCCAGCGGTTTTCTTCTGTTCATTTATTTTTTTCAGGATTCAATTTAATTTCAATAGTAGGTTCATTTTAATTTTAAATAAAAAAATTATTTCTTTCTCCTTCCTTGTATTGATTCCACATAGTCCTTGAGAAATTGAAAAGTGCTGAAAAATAAATATTTATTTTGGGGGTTTTTTCCGCCCTTCTCAGTAGATTCTTAAGTAGGGACATTCGAGGAACAAGCAATTAAAAAAGTCTGGCCTCATTAAAGAAAATTTAACCTCAAGAATTAGCTATGTTAGCCAGACCAGGCACATCTACTTGCTACTCACCTTATTGCATTTTAGTCAAACTGTAGTTATCTCCAGTGCACTTGTCATTTTATCACAAATCACCTGGATTTGATTGGTATGATTGTAGTAAATAAATACTGCAGAAGCCTAAATATTGATTTTCAAGAAACAATATACAGTTTAAATGATACACATCTAATGGTACACATCAGACAAGGTTTGTCACTTTTGTAAACAGTACAAGGATGGATATATGCAGCTTTTATGAACACATTAGGCACTACTGGCATACTGGTTAAAGAAACAAGCAGATTATTTTTAGCTTTACACTGGTCATTAGATAACTGCTACAGATAGATGTAGGCATATCCACATATTTCATACATGTAAACGTTATTAAATGTTATTACTAATTTACATTTTATTATTGATTTTAATTGTATAATTTACTTAATTTTACTATTACTACAACTTAAGTATTTCAATTAACATCTAGGCCACCACTTTTTGAGTCCTCCCAAAGTTTCTTCTTTCTATATTCAATGAGTTTTTCCTTCCACTGTCGCCCTGGACTTGCTTAATTTGGGATTGTCCTTTTAAGATCATTTAATATTATAAACATGACACAATGCACCATTGTAAAACCATCGCAGAAGTTTAGATATGTGTTTTCCCGTGGACATCAATGATATATGAAAAACACAGATAAATCAAAACAACACATGAGGGGAAACTGACTTTTTTGGTTTATTTTTATTAGTCTGCTCTCTTCAATGAAGAGCAAGCTGGTGGTGTTTGATTTGATGGGGGAAGGCAATTTGCCCTCTATAACTATTCTTAAACCAGTCCAGAGGTCCAACCGGGGGCAGCCAGTGCTGCATTTCAAACGGCTGCTGGTAGGCAGGAAACAAACCCTTCCAGTGGTCATCAAGAATACCAGCAACGTATTAGCACAGGTATGATGCTTGCTGCAAATTGTTTGGTTTGTCTAGATGCAACATATTCACTAGGGCTATTTCTGCTCTCATGACATTTACAGGTTAGCATTGATATGTTTGAAAAGCCACAAGCATTTGCATTGCGGGAAGTGCCAGGCACTCTTTGCAGCGACATCTGCTCCTCACATATAGTGAATGAGCCTCAACTAGGTAAGTAATAATAGGGAGTAATCTTTGGTTGTGCTATCTAAATATTAATCTATTATTATTAAACTATGTGGGAACTGTAGTAGCCTAGTGCCAAGCTGCCACAGTTGACCCACCATTGCTTGAATTTTAAGACTGTATGAGTTGTAAGTCGCTCTGGATAAGGGCGTCTGCTAAATGTCGTAAATGTCAATGAAATATCTCCTTAATAGAGCGAAAGATGGCTCATGCTGCCACTCTGACCCTAATGGCTGGGCAGCAAGTAGAGTTTGAGGTGGAGTTTCATCCTGAGGTGGCTCAGAGTTTTGAGGCCAAAATGCTTCTGCTGGTAAAAGACAACCAGTATGATGAGACACTGGTACAACTGTTAGGAGACGGCTTCTGTGATATCATCTCTCTGGACAACATCAGTACAGATGTTTCTCAAGACCAGCACAGCACAGACGGTGAGCACAGTCTCTGAAATGGTATGTGCACAATCTATTGGGTTAAGGCAACCCCCCACATATTTAGTTAATTCAAACATTCATTAATTTTCTCATCCATTTCATCAAGGGCCGCAGAAATGCCTCTGCCTAGCAGGTGACATAGGGTGCAAGGCAGGGACAACCCTAGACAGTAGAAGTGTTCACCGTAACACATTGCACCGTGGTGCAAAAATGAAACGATGTACATCATGTCAATGTCAAGATACACATCTAATAACGTCATTGCGTTCTTAGAACAATCATCATATACGGCATTTCTCATTATGGGGTAAAGGGGTCATGGAAACTGAATGGATTTGGGATGTTTAAGGCTTTTTTAAGCCAATTTACATCGCTTAATTATTACGATTACCGGTACTGATAATTAAAAGACTTTTAATTGCAAGAGACATGTTTTTTAATGTGCATTGTTTTGCATTGAGGAATGCCTTGTATTGAATGTAAAATCAATAATCATAAGAAAATTTTACCGAACTGAATCGTGAGGGTGGAGCATTGTTACACCCCTACCAAACATTCTGCCAATCCAACATAGGGCACATGCACTCACACACCAAGGGCACTTTAGAATATATTTGGAATGTGATAGGACACCGGATTACCCAGAGTAAATACAAACAAGCACAGGGAGGACATGCAACCTCCTTACATGTGTTGCTCTGACATGTGGATTTAACCAGGGATCTCTGAGCTGTGAGGAGACAATACTAACCACTGCTCCACCATGCCACCCCTGCCATATTCCAGAATTTTATTATTTCGATTCATTTGTAGCATTGAGCAATTCAGGTTCAAGGATCATAATCTCTTTCCTATTTGCCTAAATTGGCAACATTGCAAACAATGTGAATTAAATGGTGAATTTAAGATGTGACTTTCACTACTAATTTCTTCAACAGGAAGCTGTGATATCTTGGATTTCGGAGACTGCCATGTAGGCCCCCTTTACCATAGGACTTTTACCATGAGAAATCACAGCAACTCTGAAGTACTGCGCTTTGAATGGCCTCATATCGGGTCACATCTTCGTTTCTCACCACAGACAGGCCATCTCCATGCTGGGTGCAGCAAGGAGGTGACAGTGAGCTTCAGCTCTGAGCAGCCTGTGATGCTTAGTAGACATGTGGTAAAGTGTCAGCTCTGTCGGATAACCTTCCAGCAGCCTGTAGACCAAGTGCAAGACTGGGATGACCGGCTCCGAACCATTAAGTGGGTGGATCTGGAAAATTTGGACTTAACCCAGCGGTCAGCTAAGAAAAAGGTAAGAGAGAGTTGGGCCACCAGTCTGGGTTGTTTCTTGTAGTTTTTTATCATAGGTAATGATGCCATATTCATGCTGGTTTCTATTCAGCACTGCAAATTTAATGACCACCATATGCAGGTAGTGCCTGCAGACTGGACTAATATAACATCAAAATTACTGTTGGTTATTAATATTATTTATTTGAGAAGTAAATTGAAAGTATGTCACATTGATTTCGTCTCTGAAAGGTTTGGAACTCCAACTAAAAGCAGATTTATCAAAGTTTTAGCCTATTAATAGCTCTGACTTTCTCATCCAGAATAAATCAAGGCATTGAATAATGAATATTTGAAAAACTGTGTATAAAATAGAATATAATAATATGAATTGCTGTTTTGCTCTGAGATCAGGTGGTAGAGGCTGATCCGGAGCCTGTTTACACTGTGGTGGAGAATTCCTCTAGGGAGTTGGAACTGCAGATAATCGCTATGTGCGATTATGCCAAGTTTGAGTGTGATGCTGAATCAATCCATTTTGAAGACACTCTTCTTTATCAGACCAGAGTATTTCAGTATGTATGGTTGTTTCTTTTGCTTACCTTTATATTCCTGCATTTTTCCTTTACTATAGTGTAATACAAATTATTTTCCTGTTTCCCTATGGGTTCCCTTCACGTCCCAAAATAAATGTATGTCAGTCGTACAATCTATTAATAATAGGGTTTTACTTGTAAGTTTGTGAACCCTTTAGAAAATCCTATATTTTTGCATAACTATGGCATCGTCATATTTTCACACAAGTACTAAAAGTAGATAAAGAGAACCAGATTAACCCATTTAAAACCATGATCCCCATTTGGGGATCAGGTGCTTTAACTCGCCTACTGATAGGATGGTAAAGGACAGAAAAAAAGTAAAAAAATGTTCAGAAAAATGATGAAAAATTGGCAGTTAATGAGTTAAACAAATAAGAGAAAAATATTGTACATGGCCATTTATTTATTGAGGAAAATTGTCCAGGGCTAACTGAGTGGTAACAGTATGTGACCCTTAGCTTTCAGTAACTGGTGAGCCCCTTGTGCAGCAATAACAGCATAAATGTAAAATAACTGCATGTAAACATTTATGGTAACTGTTGACCAGCCCTGGCCATTAGCTGGGAGATTTTTTATCTCTCCATATTGAAGAGTTTAACATAGAATTTTAACTAGAGTTTTCATGCTGGCGGGTTTTCTCACATTAGCTGCATTCATAACTTTATTATTGGATTAAAGACAGGACTTTAAGAAAGACAGAAATGTTCTGGAAAAATTCAGAATTCATGTATCAAGCTGGTCTAATTCACCCACAACTGTTTTCTCCTCAATATGTCTGGTTTTCCCAGTTGCCTAGATGCCATTTTCTGTCTTGAGAGTGGTCACTTTACCCTGCTATGTGTACCAGTGTTGTTTAGCATATTCCTGATGATGAATTTGTGGGCAGTAAACTGTGTCATATGGGATTATATGTGCTTCCCCTGTCTTAAAAACAGCCAGCCACCACTGACTATGACCCAGATCAGGAGGAATTACTAAGATGACATATTAAATACAATTAATTAGTTAAAGTGTGTTACTGATTAAACAATAATCACTTTAATGTAAAGACAATCTATAAGGCTTAGCCAAGTTGTGCTACTGTGCCTTATAGCATATAATTATATTAGAAATTAAAATTTTGAGCAATCTAAATAAACTAAATGTAAATTGCTGAGCTACATTAATGTAACATATGGTATATTGTGCCTCCAGATTGCAAATGTTCAATAAAGGCACTGTGAAGCTGGAGTACTCTTGGCAGGTTATGATGGAGGCATTTGGGAAGACTCTTCTTAGAGGTAATCCTTCAAACGAAATTTTGCTGTAGCAAATTTGATTTATAGATAAAAATGCGATTCATATTACAGATATTGAGTGCATGCACCTTACTGTGTACAGATGGGACTTCTTGTTCTGCTCAAGAGCATAAAGCAGAACTACGGCCATCCAGCACTTTGGGAAGCATGTCTGCACTGCTGTTGGGTGATCCAGACCTTCCTCCATTTAGTGTGGAACCCATCATGGGTCTTATTGAGCCCGGTGCCAGCCAAACCTTCCACTTGCGCTTCTCCCCTCTAGAAGTGGCTGACTATGAGGCCAGGCTAATCTGCAGGTTTGCAATTCATTGTAACATCAAAAAGAACTATTTATCGACACTGTGAGATTTCTTTTCCACTAATGAACTGTGCATACACAAGCATAAGATGTCCATGGTGCCATTCACATCCACTTGTTAACACTTAACATTTGCATGGTAATTCTAATACTTTACAACCCAGTTGTTATTTTTATTAAGCAATGCTCAAATGGAAAACGAATTAACTGCTTAGCATAGTAAAATATACTCCTTGGACAAATTAAATGTTCTGTCTTTGATAGTGTTAAATCTGATAGTAACTTCAGCCTCCTGCAGAGGTGTTGCATGAGGATGATTGGGTTATAAATATTAGTAAGGTGTGCAACTAGATTTTTGAGAGGGTGATACAATGCAATGAATGTCTTGTTTAATGTGTGGCCAAATGTGAGTGATCGCATTTTACGTACTAAAGGCCACGGTGTGAAAGAAAGTAGCTACCAGCAGTAGCGAAGATCCAAGTGTACAGGAAATTACATGGTAAAAAATATATAATTTTAAAGGTACTTTTCATTCACAGGTGTCTATTATTTTGTCCAGTATGTATAGGATTCCAAACAGTACTTCAATATTATTGGTAGATTACTTGTTTTAAGTCTTTTTAAGTATTCGTAATGACATATGTTGGCAGCGTTCCCAATCTAAAGGACAGGCAGTGTCCTGTGATAGCAGTGAATGGCCGAAGTGTGTTGACTTGCTGCTATTTCCACCTGGAAGACTCAGATTACCTTACTAGGAGCAGACGTGACCCTGAGCTCTGTGGACCCCTTGAGGCCCAACCCAAGGCCTTCCTGAACCCTAACACCAAAGTTATAGAGTTCATATCCATGGCGGTTGGCACATTTGTGTTCAGGTGATTAAACCAATTCTATGCATCTTTATCCTGTAATCAGAAAACACAATTTTGTTAATGTTATTTGTATAAATATGACATATGCCTCATTTTCTCTGAAGAGAGTTCAGTATTGTAAATCCTACCAATAAGCCCTTCTCATTCCTCTGGAGATGTGAAGATTTAGATGCTACAAACTTTACCTGCCACACACCAAAGGACACCATTCAGCCTGGGAAGAAAGTTGAGGTAGGACTGTGGATGGCTACATTTTATATTCTGGAGTTTGATATTTATTGATGTGTATTGTATGTATAAGGGCAGCACGGTGGCTCGGTGGGTAGCACCGCTTGCCTCACAGCAAGAAGGTCCCGGGTTCAATCCCAGGGTGGAGC
>JAUZSV010434447.1:0-10139 GCA_034780495.1 Parotocinclus cesarpintoi | reverse complement strand
AGGGAGAAAGAGAGAAATAGAGCGAGAGAGAGATAGAGAGGGAGAAAGAGAGAGAGAGGGATGGAGAGAGAGAGAGAGAGGGATGGAGGGAGAGAGAGAGAGAGAGAACTTGGATAATAGTAATAATGAATGGGGTAGGTGAAGTGATTTGTATGATGGCTGGTAAAAATAGATGTGTATCGATTGCACTTATACACTCAACGGCCACTTTATTAAGTACAGCTTCCTTGCAGTGGGTGGGACACACTGATATTTATTTCCTATTATAGTTCTTAAGACATTCTTACTTTTACCCGTACTCTGATGGTGAATTTGCACAGTCACACTGAGACAAATCCGGCTATGCAGGGAGCGTCCTTTATTCAGACAGAAAAAAAGACGAGATACGCACAAGCACAGACGCCCGGGTACTAATAAAACAGGGAATGGGAAACGTGATTGAGAGCACGCTTATCACCATAACTTGTTTATACCAAATTTCATTTAACACTGTGTCTGTATATCTGCAAACACAAGTTCTGATGGCTCACAGACTTATCAGGCTATCTGTAATCCAGTCTACCGCCCCCTACCTGTTGCAATAAGAACACACGTGCAGTTTTGGGCAAGGTTTACTTATGTGTTTCGTTGATTAGACGTCATTGCCCTTCTGTCCATGTAACGGTGTTTCCTGTGTTTTAGGGGAGTTCATAAAAGCACTGTACGAGTCAGATGAGAATTGTGAGGTCGACCCGTCAAAGTGCTCCTCCAGCGACCTTCCTGAACACCAGAGCAACCTGAAGATGTGCTGCGAGCTGGCCTTCTGCAAAATCATTAACTCCTACTGGTAATCAGAGCACGTTATAGATCTGCATTTCCGTACCTCGAATCTGAAGCTCGTTAACGGCGACGTCTTGTTTGTTACACGTTTTTCCGGCAGTGTTTTCCCACGAGAGCTAAAGGAAGTGTTCGCGTCCTGGAGGCAGGAGTGCAGTAATCGCGGTCGTCCGGACATCAGCGAGCGCCTGATCAGCGCCTCCCTGTTTTTGCGTTTCTTGTGCCCTGCCATCATGTCCCCTTCACTGTTTAACCTGACGCAGGAATACCCAGACGAACGCACGGCACGGACGCTCACGCTCATCGCCAAGGTCACGCAGAACCTGGCCAACTTCGCCAAGTACGTACTGCTTCTCTTCAAAGGCTGGCCAGTAGAATCGCTTCTAGTTATTTACCATTTATGGGCGGGTTTAAGCTTTTGTGCTGGCTGTTTACGCAGTCCCGTACACAATAATATACTTTAATAGTTTCATTCATGTCACCTAAACGCAAAATCCCATCATGTTTACACACACATGCTGTTTTAAGCAATGGCGGTACGGTTTGTTTGACAAAAAAAGGTTTCTGAAAATTCTCAGAAATGGGACTAAGTGACTAAATAAATATCATATATTTGTAGAGAAAATTTGAACTGCTGAAGGATCAATAAAAGTGGAAAGTGGGGAAAGTAGACGTTGAAGAGCACCTTTTATCATAAGTTATTAATAATAAATAGTAATAAACACTGTAGTTCCATTAGAAAAAGGTTCAAAATGACAAACTATTTGTAATGGATGAATATTATGGGTTTACTATACTCGTTACTTGTTACTTGCCATCTTATTTTTCAGGTTTGGCAACAAAGAAGAATACATGTCCTTCATGAACCAGTTTTTGGAGCACGAGTGGACCAACATGCAGCGCTTTCTGCTCGAGATCTCAAACCCCGAGAACATTTCCAACACAGCCGGCTTCGAAGGTTATATCGACCTCGGGCGCGAGCTCTCCACCCTGCACTCTTTACTGGCTGAGGTCGTGTCCCAAATGGATCAGGTCGGTCCCTGTTTAAACATCTAAATGTCAGCTTCTCTTGATCTTTTGATGTCCTACAGTTTTCTTTTTGTACTCTTATTCCCACCTTACTCAACCTCCAGATTCCTTTAGAGGAATATCCGAATATGTCATTAATCTGCTTTAAACACACGTTTTCATCTTTAACTTTAGACAACTTATCAATATTATTACTGTATTGTTATTGTATTGCCCCAATATTCGCATAATGGAGGCCACTGCATCAGGAAAATGAGAACGATCCATGGTGCGGGTGTCAGTAGGAGACGCCTCTGTCTCCTTGTAAAGCCCAAAACAGAACCAGATCTGGTTCAGAGATTTAAAGATCTGAAGTAGGCCAAAAGACTTGTTTTATTTTTAAGCACCCTAAAGATGAGAGCAAAAGCAATATGTCCGTAGAGGGGCGAATTCCTTTCAGTCCTGATTGCATCTGCACAATAGATTCACATCAAGACTTAGATTATTTTATTTTACACTCCGTTTTCCCTGAATGATGTTTTCGTATCTTATTTTCAGGCTGCCACCACCAAACTGGGTCCGTTACCCAGAATCCTTAGAGATGTACACACAGCTCTGACTAATCCATCCAGCAGTCAGATGCTGGTTCCGTCCGACTGCACACCCTCACCTTCCACCACCAGTCTGAAGAAAATGGCTATAGACAACGACCTGTCAGGGTAACGCATGAGCATACACCCTTTGTCTATTATTTATACTTTAACAGAACAAACGCAAACCTGAAATGGATTAGAATTTATAGCCAGTGCATCGACGGCCATTTATTTCCTTAAGCTGCTCTACTTTACATTCGTCATAAAGCCTTCCTTTGGCAGCAGCTGCAGCTTTTTGCTGTTTTGGAGGAAATTACAACCCACCCTTCATGCCGCTCGCCCCAGGGAGGTGACTTTCTTGTAGGGTATTTTTCTCCATCCTTCACAGCGCAGCCCCTTGGAGGAAAAAACAAGGGCCTGAAATAGAGATTCAGATCTTTGAAGTGCAAATGTAGTGAACCTTAACCTAGAGGTAGTGTCGTGGTGACCTTATAGAGCTTTAAATGTCATATCTTGGTCTAAACTTAGTGATTGTTTGAGAGGGAAATGTGTATACGCCTTCCCAGCATTTCATTTACAACTGATCGATTTCGTCTTTCGACTTTTTAAATGGATAAAAAAAAAGTTCAGGCCAGGTCAGAGCAAAGCTTTTGACAAAAACGTCAAATCGGTACCCAAACGAATTGAGAAGGCGCCTGGCTTGTACCTCTTCAGACAAGGGGTTTAAATAGTGTTGGACGTGACGAAGGAAATGTTGAAGAAATGAAACCTCGGGTCAGGCGAGTGTGGAGGCGTGAGAAAGTCTGGGATAGAGTCTGGAGGAGTCGGTGATGCCGTTAAATGCACTTAGATCGTGTGAAAGTCTTACTAAAATCATATGAATGCTCAGGAGCTGTGAAGATGTCAGTCATGTGGAATCCTTTTACGATCTCCGGAGACGTTGGGCGAGTGTCCTATGGTCACCGCTCACTGCAAGGCTTCAGTAATATATGTTCGTAAATACGTGCAGCTTAAAGTAAAAATCAAAGCAAGCTTTTCGATCACGGTTTCAAAAGCCTCGAGGTTTGTGTTCATAACCCAGTTTCAGTTTCAACCAAGGATCGTTATTTCGGTGCATCAAGTCACATGATAAGCATCTTATTAGTTAACAGAAACCATGGCATTAGGATCTTAAGCAGGGCAGACGTCCGTTTCCATAATTACTGGTACAGCTTAGCATTTAGTCGACTGACATCTAAACCTGAATCTCAACATTGACATTTCAGTACAGAAGACGGTACATATCCTACTCAGGTTTCAATTCCCACACAATCCGTCCTGGATTAATATTGAGTTATATGTGAGAGAATATGTGAGAGAGTAAGAGAGCAGATACAGACAGAGAGGGAGGGGGGATTGATGGGGTTGGGAAGGTTGGGTTTGGTCCTGGGATTATGATCAAATAAATTAGGGCTGTCTGGTTTATTCCAGTGGAACTATAAAAGCTGTCTGGCTGCTGAGAACATGGAGAAAAGGAACAGCCATGACGCCATTTAACAGCTTGTTTTGTTTGCTGTTACGTGACCGGACTCAGTACTGGTCTGGTGTCAACGATTTGTGTGTTTTATGGCATATATGGCTGTAAATCCTCACTAATTTGGAGAAATGCCTGCAATAAGAGGTGCCTTTTGGGATGCATGTGGAATGAAGCATAAGAATGTAGTCCATATAGTCCATATAGTAGAGACATGGGGGCACCTGGGGGATCCCAGTGGCTGTTTATTTTTGTGATATTGGTAAATTCAGATAACACAAACTGTACCAGTTCCTTGTGGCATTTCCTAGTCCTTTGTTAGACTTGTGGGATTTCCAGTATAACCTGTCCTGTATTAAACAGCTTATCTTGATTTCTTTCCACTCTCTCAGACTGGTCGACTTCACACGTCTCCCCTCCCCAACTCTGGAGAACAAGGACCTATTTTTCGTCACTCGTTCGTCAGGACTTCATGGGTCCCCCGCTCGTAGCTCCAGCTATTCAGAGACCAATGAGCCTGAGCTTGGGCTGGCCAATGGCGCCAAGAGCCTCTCCATGGTAGACTTGCAGGAAGCTACCAGGACCTTAGATATCATCCCGGTGAACCCTGAAGTTTCCAGCGAGAAGCCCATGGTGGCATGGACCACCCGGACGCCACAGGGCAACCCACCCGGAGCGTCTGCGCTGCACAAATTGGGGCTGCAACCAATGAATCAAGGAGGCGAGGCAGTGCCGGGCAGGCCTGTCCAGCTCCTTGCCCCTTTGTCCTTTCAGAACCCGGTGTATCAGATGGCAGCTGGATTGCCTTTGTCTTCCAGAACACCAACATGTGGAGACTCGGGCTCGGAATGCCACAGCTCGCTCAGCTCGCACAGCAACAATGAGGAAGCTGCCGTGTGTGGTAAGCTCGGCTTCCTGAACCATGGCGGTGCAGTCGGTGAGGAACTGTCTAGGAGGTCTGGAGAGTTTCTGAGGACTCAGCTCTCCCTCGCAGAAACGCAGCACGGTGGATGTCAGTCCGCCGTGCCGCGACAAAACAGCGGCGGCCCACGGCGGATAGACCAACCACCTCCGGGCGCACAGGTCACTGCCCCTCGTGGCCGGACACCACCTAACATGCTGAGCTCAGCTTCCTACCAGCGGCCTTCAAGTGGCAGCGCTGTCTCATCGTCGCCCGATTGGCCGGGGAGCGGGGCGCGGATACGCCAGCAGAGCTCATCGTCCAAAGGGGACAGTCCTGAGATGAAGCAGCGGTCTCAGCACAAGCAGGTTTCTTATTTTCTTATTTACACAAACACACACACACCTAAAAACGGTTCCAGGAACCTCAGAACCTAGATCTGTTCATCGTTGGCAGATACCATTTAGTCGTTGGACAGTTTGAGAGAAGGCGCCAGGAGGTAATCTGAAAGTCTGTGTGCGTTTGTTCTAGGCCCCATCCCCAGTGATTCCCAATGCGTTGGACCGTACCGCTGCGTGGTTGATGAACGTGCCGTATTTAGAGCAGGACGTGGAGACGGAACCGCACAGAGACGACCATGCACTCAATGAGAAGGTAACCGATGCTCGCCCGGACACTTTCTCAGTTTTCCTCTTTGAAGCCCATCTGCCTCAGGGTATGACATATTGTGCATTCTAAGATCTCACCACATTTGTACAGAATGGTTGTCTGAGTTACCGTAATATTTCTGCCTGGCCATTCTCCGTTGATTTCTCTCATCAGCCTGTAGATCTCTGACCTGCACTGCTAATTGGCTGATTAGATCTTTGCAGAAATGTGGAATTGTTCCAAATACGGATTCCTGCTGAGAGACAAACCTCTCATTCTCATTCCATCATCTAACCCACTGATGTATGCCTGTCAGTACTTCTGTCATCTTTCCTGCGTTTTTTTTTCTTGCTTGCAAGTCTCATTGCAGACAAAACATGCACGACCCAAAATAGGTTTCTTCTTTTGGGTTTTCCATAGATGGCAGGTGAAATTTGGTCCGACTCCACTCAGCGTAGTTCACTTGCCGTGTGGGCCATGATAAAACGTTAATGTTTCTGCCAGCTGTTCGTTTACAAATACAGTCGAATCCGGTTAATGGGACCACATCGGGACGTGATCGTTTTGGTCCTATTAACCGGCTGGTCCGATTTAACGACCATGCCCAAGACGGGACGTGCTATGTAACATATTAAATGTTTATGAAACCTTTATTGTAGGATTTAGACGTATAGCGAACGTACAAACAAGAACTTCTGTTACTTACCAACTTAGAATTTTTCATGGAAAAATAAATTTGCAACCAACTTTTTCGAAACAATCTACAACACAATGTATAGGTACTCAGCATGCGAAGCATAATACTGTAAAAAACAACAAGTTCTTACTAAATTCCAGTCAACGTTTGAAGAACTTATCCAGTGTGATCTGACAAGTTCTCTTGACGGACTGCACTTGAACAGAATCAAGAAAGTGTGGGCGTGGTCACCTCCCGCTGGTGGTGATTTCCTGACCTTTGATAAAAACATAAATTCTCCAGGGAAACCCAAAAATCATATATATATATATAATTTTTTTTTGGTAATATAACTTGTTATATATCTCCATCATAAATCAGGCTGTATCTATAGAATACAAATTATTATACCAATTTCTAAAAATGTATTTAAATTGCAGTTTACATTTTTGTTTAAAAACGTATTCAAGAAACGTGCACTGTTTGGCATTGTTTACAATTCAGAAATGCTAAAAATCACGAGACAATTTAACCGCGAGCAGAGTGTATTGTTGCATCTTATCTCCACTTTAAAAAAAATAAATACATATGGTCATCCCGGTTTGGGTACACATATACAATAACACGTATTGCATGGTAAAACATTTAACCAAATCAAAAACAGGCCCAGATCTCCAAGAGTTAAATGAAGTGAGCTAAAATGAGCAGGCAATCAGCGCGGATAAAAATTTGGCACAGGCTTTTTTACTCCCCCTACCCTTACTACTTGCAGCCAGAATAAATAAAGCACAGGCTCATGAGCCCCTTCTCTCAAAACCCAAATCTGATGCGCTTCCAACAAAAAAGAGAACTTTCAGTCTAATCCACCCTCTCTGGTTACGAGCCAAGTCATTCAGATTTCAATCACTGAACTGTCTGCACTCCAGATAACATCTTTGCTGTTGAGAAAGCTGGGACTCGCCTGATTTCCACCTATGGAACATGACCCTTATTTACTGGTTCCAGTCAAATATGCATCCTGGAGATGGTGGTATGACCTGGACAGTTACAAGCCCATCTTATGCCTGCTACTGATTTTCCCTTCACAGCTAAGAGTGTCTGCATGTTTCACTCGACGCAGCCGAAAGGCACTAAACTAACTTAGGCCCGGCTTCCTGTACTGATGAGCTAGTGTATTAGAGTGCTACAATACAGGAGTGTTTATGATAATGCTTTCACAACAGAAAGTGAAAAAGCTGGGAGTTTAAATATTGGCTTTATGTACCGTAGTCACAACTGAGGGTAAATGTACCAGAACCTGCACCAGAACCTGTACCAGAACCAGTCTGCCTCCAACGTCCAACCGTATCTCATCTTGTATCCAAGCTAGAGGCGGCTTAACAGGGTAACTAGAGCCTCTTTATAATCGTAAAGTTTTGAACAGGATTTGCAAGGCATCGTATTCCGTTTTACACAACGTCCCAACTCCACTGGAATTGCACACTGAAAGACTTTTACAAAAACGGATAGGACGGTCTAGTACTGATTTCGACAAAATTACAAAAAAAAAGAACTCATTGTTCTACAACATTACTATTTGTGTCTTTTATAAAAATGTTCTTTACAGATGTTCTTCAGTGTCCTCTTCAAGTGTTCTCTCTCTCCTTTCATCATTATGTGTTTTGTCATTCCGTCTCCTCCACCACTTCTATATTACATCTTCTGTTAAGTTCTCGTCAACTTCAACTTGTAGTTACTTCCAAAACCTTCCGCCATCCTCGTAGTCTTCACCATTACCCATACGTTTTCCCCTCATAGTGTCTATCATACATCATATTCCAATGCCTTCTCATCCGCTTTCCTACCCATGCCTTGTTCCCCTTCATACTTCGTTCATCTTTTTTCCAGTATATAGCTCTTCAAATTCCTTGTTTCCATCATACTTCAGTTACCTCAAACCTGTTTCACATAATGTCAAGTTCATCTAACAGGTAATCCTCCTCACACCTGCTTCCCTTCGCATCTTATTCCCCTCACATTTGGTCGTCCTTATATGTGGTTTTGCCCATACACGGTTATCCTCACACCTGGATGCCCTCTTAGCTGGTCCCTTTCATGACCGCATTCCCCTTTACCTAGTTCCCCTCAGTAATAGTTTCCATCAAATCTGAACTTCTCATCACATTTGATTCTCCTCTAGACTGGGTTCCATGATACTTAGTTCCCCTATTCTCCTCAAATCTGGTTTCCATCATACCTGGTTCCTCTCGATCTGAATCCATTTCTTTGTTCTCACAATAAAATTGATTCACGTTATACTTTTCATAAAATATTTCCTGTCGGACATTGTTTCATATCCTTCTCCTGAGTTCTTCCTTAAAACACTACCTTCCCTTGACCTTTTCTTTCAGTCTTACATTTCCCTGAATAGAGCCTGCAGCATGAAGAACAAAACATGTTTACTCATAATAACAGTTTGTTATTAAGAAGATTTGATAACCCAATCATTAGTACAAGTAACACTAATACTACTTGTACATAAAAGTTATCTTAATCATTCTAAAAAATCCCTCAGCACCATAAAAGGACATCACTTACAAAATGTTTGAATTGGCAGAAACAGCGGACAAAAGCGTCATGGTAGACCCTTTCGCAGTAGGCTGCTGAACTTACCAATTCTGCTCAACGACATTTGCCATTTTCTGAAAGTGAGGACTCCCTCGATAGCCCTGTGGTCTTCCAGGAACCACTCACGTGTGCTCACGACCTCGTTATGATACCATTACTATCTCGTTAAAGATGATTAACCCTTTCCTTGTGTGTCTGGTGCAGTAGCAGTGTGTGAAACAAGTTACTACTGGGAGGCTACTGGGCTAAGTTAGGAATATTACCGATACATATTCTCACAAAGCCTACACCTTCCATACAGACTCAACAGAAAACGTAATATATTCATCATCTCCAAATATACCAAGAGATACACTGATGGTATTTCTTAGACTGTTTTGGCTACAGTGTGTGGGTAGTGTTGTGAGTGGCGCACTGTGCGATTAGTAAGCTACAAAGTGGTAAAAAAGAAATATATATTTATGGAGGTGTAGCAATGAACGTCGCAAAATCTGCTTTCCAGAAGCATGGGGTTTTGAGGAGGTGCCATAACTATTTTTCTTACGAGGAGATCTTCCATGTTTACAGGAGTCTCATCCGCCCAGTATGGAGTGCTGCTCTTATATTACCCTCAGCCAGAGTCGAATCAAAAGCCTTTAACTCTACTGCTATCACCTTTTTTCCCCTGTCAATGATGCTTCTGCCTTCTCTCTGTAAACTGGCACCATTTTGTTCATTATTCATGTGACCTTTCTTTATGTATCCCAACAACTTTGGCCCACGACACGAGACAGTCTACTGCTTCCTTTTTTTTCTTTAATTTTGTTGAGACCACCTACACGAGGGAAGACCGTTATACCTCTTCTCCCGAAGAGCAAAGCTTTTTCTATTTCCCCTGCGTCTTTCACCTTTACCTCTTCCCATAGCCATTTGACCTTTAAGAGTCAAGTGTCAGTTCTATAAAACCTCTGAGAAGCTCAAAATGATTTCTATTTTTTTTTCCCTTTCCCGAGATGGCCAAGAGTAGGGCATGATTATAACGTGGACATGTCTCCTATACTGAAAGGGAAAATTATGTGTCATTGCCACTTTTGTGTTACGAGGAGAGGGTTTTCCACTCGTGCTACCCCGTTTCCTAGCCTTGTATATACTTACCATGTCCTTACTCCTATTTGTGTTGTTTACTTGTTAATGGCTGTAGCCGCTGACGACGTTGCTCTCGATGAAAATGAGTTGATTTCAACTCTGGCAGCGATGATGCCACTTCATGTTGCTGTGGAGGCCGATGTGGGACCCGCAGGTTCTGCCGTAAGTGGGGCAGTAGTGCTGCGGTCCAGCAGGGGCGGTCATCGCAGTGCGTTAGAGTCTTCGTGTGAGCCTTCAGCTCTCCTCCCAGTT
>JAUZSV010434436.1:0-10139 GCA_034780495.1 Parotocinclus cesarpintoi | reverse complement strand
GGCTTCATAGGTATTAGGGGAGCCACATGTACAGTGGTGCAAAAAAGTATTTAGTCAACCACCCTCCATATTCAATGCTCTCACTGATAGATGGAGGTTTTGGGTTAAAATCTCACAATACATGGCCCCGTTCATTCTTCCCTTAACACAGTTGTCCTGTTTGCAAAAAGACAGCCCTAAAGCATTATGTTTTAACCAACATGCTTTACAGTAGGCAGGGCTGTAGCTCTGGCCCTATACACAAGCAGTGCTCACTGGACCCCCTCAAACCACCTACCATGATTTATTTTAGAAATTTAATTGTCTAATTAGTATACTCCACTAATATACTAAATATTTATTTATAGTTTTATAGTTTTAAGGCATCATGTTATTTCAAATCTTTGTGTTACACAGTTTTTAGCACTGACCATCACGGTGGTAAAGCGTTTTTTTATTTGCTTTCACATTTGGGCACACCTTTCTGGGGAAATAAGTTTGTTAACAGTTGCTTTCCATCATTGTTTTTTGTCTCTTTCCTGTCTTTCTTTTCTTTTCTTCTCTGAAAAGCAGATTTTGTGTATAGACACTACATGTAGGCTACGACACAGATTTTAATTCATCAATCAACATATTTAATTACCCAAAATGTTACATTTACATTAGTTGGCAACGTTTATTGTGATCTTTAAATTCTAATAATATTTGAAGAAAAATAAAATTCCAAAGTCCTTGGAGCCCTGGCAACTGGCCCTGACAGTAAGTAAATGCCTTTGGTTTTCACCAAACATGGTTCTTGGATTTCAGTCCAAAATATTCAGTTTTGGTCTCGTTTGACCAATATGTTATGTGACCATTACTCCTGGTATTCCAGTTTCCTCCCACAGTCCAAAGATATCCAATAGGGTAATTGGTTACTCTAAAATGGGGCAGCACGGTGGCTTGTTTGGTGGCATCGCTGCCTCACAGCAAGAAGGTCCAAACCAAGGGTGGAGTGGCCTGGGTCCTTCCTCTGTGGAGTCTAAAACTGGTATTGACTTGAGTGTACATATATGACTAGTCTTGAGATAACCTTGTGTGCGTTGCTGAAATAATATATTGAGAGGTTAAACTTTACCCAGGATTGGCAAAATAGTTATAAAGATGTAATATTTTAGTCCAAAGTACACTGAGCATTTAAAGGGTTAAAAAGAGGAGTATGTATAAACATCTGTATGAAAGGTAGATTGGAGGTGAGTCAGTCCGACACGCCTTCAGAAGAGATTTGTGATCTGGAACAGATCTAGCATAATCATTTTATATTGTTTATGTGTCTCTGCTTTTGCATTCACTAAGTACTCCTGCTTTTACGAACTCCAAGATTTGTTCCCTCCCATTTATCGACATCCCTGGTAAAGATGAATAAAAAATGTGCCCATGAGTCAACAGTTACGTTAACCAGTGGCATGCTGTGCATACTGTGGGCATCATTTCAACCCTTTCTAGCATTTTAGCATAAACACATGGCCATGGTTATTGGCACCCCTAATAATTCTTAGAAAAAAAAAAAAGTTTTTTAGAGTGTATAAGAATATTGAAGCATTAATCCATGGCTGGGGACTATATGGGAGACGACACAGAGGACAAATTCTCTTAGACATTTTTCAACGTGAGAAAGACGAGAACACACAAAGATGTTCCAGTACAAAGGTGTGATGACCTTCATAAGTTTAGAATCTAGTCAGTAAATGGCTATAAAAATAACTAAAATATTTTTACAGGTTGGGCAGTAACTAAAATTTCCACAGCTGGATCAGTGACTCAATGAGCAAGGTGTATTTTGCCCCCATGTACAGATAGAAGAATGGTTACAGAATAAAATAGCAATTTGGCTACGCAAAGTCTTCATAACTACCGTCTGCATGGCAGTAAATTAGTTGTAAGGGTTGCTGGAAAAAAAAGTATTTAATGTAATCTGGGGCAGCACGGTGGCTTGGTGGGTGGCACCGCTTGCCTCACAACAAGAAGGTCCTGGGTTCAATCCCAGGGTGGAGCGGCTTGGGTCCATTCGGTTTCCTACCACAGTCCAAAGACATGCGTGTTAGGCTCATTGGCATCTCCAAATTGTCATTGACTTGCGTGTGCAAAACACCCCTAACTGGAAACAGCTGCACGCTGGTCCCGAGCCCGGATAAATGGGGAGGGGTGGAGAAAGCAATGGCAAACTACTCCACTATCCTGCCGAAATACTTTATGGATCACATCGATGAAGGACAGAAACGTCGCAATGAAGATCGATGATTCATCAAGTGACCGAGAGTCAGCTGCGACTGTACGGTAAATCCCATCCATGCACTCCCTGGTCACTTTATTAGGTACACCTGTTAACTCCTTGTTAACAGCAATATCTAATTAGCCAATACAATCATGATCCCTGACTGTTTTAGATCCAGTTTTAGTGTCACATATCATATATGTGTTGCGACTCAATGAAGAACCCCGATAAAAAATCACAATATTAATTGCCAGTATAATATAAAACAGAACAATGGTTATACATACTTTTCCAGCCTGGACTGGTAATGATTCATCATGTTCAAGACCAAAAATGTACTGCTATTAGTTTTGGCGGGATGTAGCCTATTTGTCTGTTATAATGACTTGGATAAGATTAGACCACATTTACTAACTAATCCAGGCAGAAATCCCATTCATGCACTCCCTGGTCACTTTATTAGGTACACCTGTTTAACTCCTTGTTAACACCAATATCTAATTAGCCAAATAACAAGACAGAAAGACAATGTATTTAGACATGTAGGCATGGTCAAGATGACTAGCATCAGAAAGAGGAAGACAAAGGGACGTAGTTGTGTGTCATGGTTGGTGATGCTAGAGTACTTCAGAAATTCCTAAACTTCTAGGATTTTCACACAGCCTTCTCTAGGGTTTATAGTCTGTAAAGGAGAAAATATCCATTGAGCCCCACTTCTCTGGGAGGAAATGCCTTGCTTATGCCAGAGATCAGGGGAGAATGGATAAACTGGTTGGGGCTGATAAAAAGGCAACAGTAACTCAAATAACCACACATTACACCTGAGGTATATAAAAAAGAGCACGTCTGATCACTCAACATGTCAAACCTTGAAGCTGATATGCTACAGCAGCATAAGACCACACCTGGTGCCACTTCTGTTGGTTAAGAACAGGTAGCTAAGGCAACAATTTGTACAGATCAGACTCACCAAACTTGGAGAACAGAAGCCTGGAAAATGTTGCCAGGTCTGGTGAGTCTCTATTTCTGCTGCGACATTTGGATGGTAGGAGTTTTGGAGTTTGGAATTTGGAGTAACCAACATGAAAGTATGGACCCATCCTGGGTTCAAAATTCATATTTGGCTACAGTGTATGGGGAACATGGCAAAATTAGAAATTAGTTTCTTTTTCTGTGACCTTAAAAAACATGTCAGTTGATGACCTGGCTTTACTAAACTGCCCTGTAATGGGTTGATTCTCTCTCCCAGATGTTCTTTCATTGAGCATTTAGAGAAGTTTCTGCAGAGTGGCTGCTTATTTGGGGTCTAAACTTGTTTCTTTGATATGTTTCTTTGACAAATATTACAAAAACGCTAAAAGTTTGACTCTTTTTGTGTTCTTTAATCATTCGTGTTTGAGCCTGCTTTGGCTGGTGAGCTTTTATCCTGTAATTAATGTAGCAGGATGATCATAACTGAGGGTTGTTTGAGTGCATGGTTTTAAGTTCAGTCACACTTTTTTATTGTGAAGTAAAAACCGAAGCCTGCCAGCAACACCAAACAATTACAAGTTATCAGGGAAACTGCCAGATCTGTAACAACAGGCATTGTTAGATTGTAAATAGCACGTTTGCTCTGTGGCGTGAAATGACGCTATTTGGCTGTCACTAAGTGTCACTATGAAGTCTGTAGGCTTTGGAGTTTTCCATCCAAGTGAACCTAATAAGGACAGTGAAACAGGACCGTCTGTGGGTGTAGCTCCTGATTTATCACTGAACAGAGAAGTGCACCTTGGGGAGAGATTAGCGATCAGCCATTGGCTCCTGAACTTCTGTCCTTACATCTGTCCTCTACTCACAGGGGAACGCAAACTGCTGAGCTGAACAAATGGCCGCCTCTGGCAAGTTAGCGAGCTTCGGGTGACCTTCGGAGTAAGTGGGAGTTGAAAAACTTCTGTTTTGGAAGAGCAAATGGAAAAATTCTTGAGAGCTCGTTTAAAGAAATTGCTGCTTCCATTAATCACGGCACACTATATTTGGATGGATCGGTCCTTTCTTCTCCAATTTTGGACATTTTCGGGGTATTTTGTTTGAATTGGGGTTTTGCACAGGCTAGTTAGCCTAAATTAATCTGGATCTAGGTCAGAGGAAATAGACTGTACAAATGTGCAGAGGAAATTGCTTCAATCACTTTGCTCATGAAGAAAGAGCGTGTGTTTATTAGGGTGGGTCAGAAACATTGTAATGTATTGTGTGTGCTGAGTCCTCAGTAACCTTTCAGAAATATGCAACCTTAAGGCTAGTATACACCAAACATGTTTTTGACAGTAAATTAATATGAGCTATGATAGTATTATAATGATGGCATTTTACACACCAAGTGTGATTTATTGGATGGTAAAAATGCAACATTATTTTATTCACCCTCGGTTCAATTGTTGCTAACTCTGGCCAGGGACAAAAACTGACTGACTATCATTGTTGATTCTCCACCTCATTCAATTTTATTTATTTGTATAGCGCTTTTTACAATAGACATTGTCACAAAGCAGCTTTACATTGATATGTAAACAAGTGTAACAATTGAATTATATTTGTCCTTATTTGTCCCTAATGAGCAAGCCAATGGCGACAAACTCATGAAGCTGCTTCTGTGTTTTCAATCTGTCTCACCACGTGGTGCAAGACTGAGCAAAAACCTATGGTTTTTGTCTTCCTTTGTCCTTTCTGGCTCTCTTTCCACCTCAAAACTATGTATCAATTTTACTTGCCTGGTGATTAATAAAAATAATAGTAATATTATTCATAATTATTTACACTATATTCAAGTAAAACCTTCAACTTATGTGTAATTGGGAAACCAATTCAGATGTACCAAGTACTGGTGTTTACTCACAAAATGGCGGCGCCCTGTATGGCAGCGGCTACTCTAGCTCCCAGTAGCGATGTGCGTTTGATGTTTTTTGTGAAATTGTATTTTGTATTGTTTGTTGAAAGTATTTTTTTTTACCTATATCTTAGTATTGTCCTATTTGTCTTTGGAGAACCGTAATCTCGTTAGCTATGTTCAGCTGTGTGTAGTCTAAATGACAATAAAGTTACTTGACTTTGACTGTGATCAGAAAAATTGTATCTTCATCACACGATGAAAATATTTTGTTAGTCTTGAGCCGAGATTAAAAAAAATTGTTTACGTCTGCTGTATATACTGTATTGTTGAGGCAATTAATAATATTTTCACAAATTCACAGTGTTTTGTTCTCTTATATGATAGGAGGAATAATCCATAGGGACTGTAGTGGCCTACTACTGTAGTTAAAGTGCTGGACTACAGACCTGAAGGTGTGGGGTTCAAATCCCACCTCTGCCAAAAGTGCCACAGTTAGATTTTTGAGCTAAACCATTAACCCACAATTTCTTGGATTGTAAGAAGTTATAAGTCGCTCTGGGTAAGAACAAGAAAAATTATATTTTGTTCAAGGTTTTCACAAACTGGGCACTCGTTGGCACTCACTGCTGACCCAGTGGAATTGCTGACATTGGCCCGACACATCAGATCACCTGTTGTTGTGGAATTTGGTATGTTCTCAACATATTCACCTACATAGTTCGTCCATATCCGCTGAGCTTGCAAAGACTTCCCAGGATCGACTGGGTAAGAGCCAGCGAAATAATGTAAATGAATAAATTTAAAATGTAAAGAAAAAAAATAAATAAATAAAAACATGAATTGAATTGCAACTTGGTGTTGGCCCGCACAAGAGCAAATAATTATATCCGGTCTGGTCCACCACAAATACAAATTTTAGATCCTGTGGTACATGGCACAGAAATGTTTATCCCCAAATCTTTGTACAAGACAGTTGTGTTTTTTTTTCACTTTGTTTTAAAACTCTAATCTATTGTGTGAATGTGGTATTGGATTGATAAGAGATTTTTTTAGCAAAAGTTAGCCAGCACGCTGCTGATAGCAATCGGAAGGGGTTGCTATGGCAACAAAGGCCAAATGTGTACGAGATCAAGTGTGATTAAAAGAGAATTAGTGGGTGCATATTTGATATTAGCGATCAGAATAAGCCTCACAATGGAAGAAATCTGCCTTGCTTTTCCTCCTGGGCTTGTGTCTTTAGGTCATGCTGAGTTTACACAACTCTCTGTTTGTAAGAATTGAAATGCAGGCTGTGCAGTCAGCAGTGCAGGACCGACCTGAATGTCTTCTGTACAAATGCTGAGCTTGTAAATGTTTGTTGCCTGTGCTGGAGGGCAACCAGCTGCCTGGGCACTTCCCGCACAACACCATATAGAGCTTATTGGCCTATAGAGGCTTACTGGAGATAATTAGAGAATACATGAGTGTATTGCGGGGTGACATTAAAAATAGTAAGGCTCCTTGGGGAGATCCACAAAGCTATGCCAGGGTATTCCCAGGCTGTTTTGTGGGTGGGTCTCAAATGGCAAGGAGAAGCAGAAGATTGACCATCCAATGTAGGGCTTTTTAGAGGTGATGGTACAAAGTTTGAATCTGTCTTAAGGTCAGTGAAGACACAGTAAACACAATATACAGTAAACACATATTGATTCATCCTGACACATCTTGTGGTAATTGTTTTATGTTCCATGTGGCAAATGGTGAGTCCATTATGTTGGGCTATACTTGGACAGCAAACTTTGGCCTAGTGGAACTACATTGACCCAACACTGGTAAAGTCAGTTTAAAAAGTGACCGAATGTCCAGTGATTCCTATGTACATGTATGCAAATAATTGGCCCAGTGCTATCTCAGTGGGCAATTAAATGTTGTCCTATCGCTGGCAACCAATTACCAATTACTGACCAGTTACCAAGCAGTCTCTAATAATATTTGAGTAGGGCCCTTATCTGCTTAGCTCATTAAGTTATGTACTTTTTATATAAATGTATCACTGTTTTAGGAAGTTAGTGGCTTAGTGGTTGAGGCTCTGCATTATTAAACAGTGGGTTATAAGTTCAAACCTTGGATACACAATGTTTAAACTGGGGACTATTACCTAACATGTAACTGATTAGTACAGTGGTTTATGACTTTTTTTGTTAAAAGTGTCACCAAGACACTGGTTGAGACACTGAGAGGGTTTAAGCCCTGGAATAACACCAATAAGTGGTTTTACCAGTATGATTTTAATGTGGCTGACAGTTGATTATATCGCCCAGTGTTGGCTCAATAGACAAATTTGTGCTGGCCATACAGAGGGACCCAATGCTGATGCAGTGTAACATTTGATGTTGGCTCTACTTTGTCTAAACCTTGGCAAGGTTTATGTAAAACTATCTGAATCTCTGATGGCCATGTAGTCAAATGGTTTTCCCAATGTTTGACCAATAAACACAATATTGGACCACTGTAGCTACCCAGAATAGACCCAATGGTAATGCCTACGCTGGCACAACTACGTCCCAACACTAGTATTGGATTTGAAGATGACCATATAGAAAATGATTGACCCAAAAACATTTTCTACCCTGATAAAAATGCAACCATTGACCCAACTAGGTCTTAACACTGGCACAGTGGATTTCGAGCTGACTGAAAGTCTTTTGCTCATGTAATCAAATGGTTGGCAAAGCATTTGACCAATGACAACTATATTGGATCATTGTAGCCATCCACAATACATCTCACCCAAGGGGTTTGCTGACATTGCACCAACTGATAAAATAAAAATGTGTACCAACACTGCTAAACTGGTTTTAATGGTAAATGGATTCCTGATGACCATCTACTAAAATGGTTGACCCAATGTTTTCCCAGTGAACAACAGTGTGTTGGGTCATCCATGGCATGTTGACTTCTTGGAATTATTGATGTTAGCCCAACTTTGTGAAAAAAACTGACTGCAAATCTAATGGCCATGTGGCAGATGGGGGAGCCAAAGAACAACAAAAGTGGAACGACCCTGACCCAACTTTGCTTCAACCCCAACAGATGAAATTGATCTAAAGAGTGGATTTTGAAAGTCCATGTAATCAAACAGTTGGCTCAGGGAACAATATTATGTAAGGCAATCGCTAACACCCAACACTGACCAATAGCAAATCAGATTTAAAGGTGACTGGAAGCCTGATGAACATGCCAATGGTTTGTTTATTGCTTTCACAATGTTTTCACAAATTGGGTAATAACTGGCACTCACTGTTGACCCAGTCTAATTTCTGACATTGGCCTGGTGTTTTGTGTTGGAGTTTGGTATGTTCTCTGCATAGCCACATATTTCCTCTCTATCCTCCTAGATCCCAACGACATCCCAGGATCGACTTCTCGAAATGATCAATAGTTGCGAGCGAGCGTGCCATGTCCATGTGCTCAGCGCTGCCTGTATGGGCTCTGGATCAGAGATGTGCTTACCCAAGACAAATTAATTCATTGATTGGTCGTTTGTTTCAAAACAGAATCAGCAGGTTTGTTGTACTGATTATGTATTGTATTGTGGCTTGTTTTTTATAATCAGAAGCACCTTCAACAAATAGCGCTTAGCACCAAAGTGAAATTCTTCACGTCTGATCCGTTACGCCCTGCATAGTTATTGCATTTATTGTATTACAGCTGTTTTGTCTAATTATACCATGTGCTGTGTTGTGTGCAAACGCTCTGGGTGCTGTGCCATGTGTAATCACATGCATGCAGCTGTCTTGTAATGGATGAGATGACATCCTGGTTCTTCTCGACTCTTCGTCATGCCACAGTGTCAAAAACGCTATGCCAAGTAAACATCATATCCATAAAAAATTGTTTTGGTTTTTTAAAATACATATATGATATATTTCTGCAATGATTTCATCACCCCGAGCTATTGTGTACACCTGGTAGATACAGACCTGCTTTTAATAAAAACACTCAGACAAAAGTCCTCCTTCAACTGCATTACGTAATGCATATTCAGATATAGGTTTTTTTTCCTAGATGCAGACCCTATATGCTTTGTGTGCGCTTTCGTTGGCTACACTGCGACATCTAGTGGACAACATTGCAATTATGAATGGATTACGAGAGGAAAAAGGGACCAGGGCTTCTTGTTTTTGTAACGCAGCTTATATAGTTTTTTCTGTTTAGCCACAGTAAATAAGGATCATTTGGGGCACCCATGGCCTGTTTATACAGCATAGCCTAATTGTAGCCTCTTTAAATAGTAGGTTAAGACATTATGACAGGATTATAGAAATATTATTCACTATAGTGTGCTTTTATTGTTATTGTTTTCTCTACAAACAATTTTAAGGCTTGGGAAGGGTCACTTGAACATGAGTTGGAAATTAATTTATTATAGCCAATGCATAGATGTGGTTACAAAATTCGGATAATAAACGTACAACAGATATTATCTGCTAAATAAAATGGAAACTATAAGATAATTAAAAGTTTACAAAATAATTTGCTCTGTGTTTTGGATATGTGTTAATAATGGTCGTAATTCATCCATATAGGAGCGAAACATTATTATAATACAGAAAAGAAGTTTCTTATCATGATATTGCTCTGTTACATACAAATGACAGACAGTAAATAAAACCAGATGTCTCTAAATCAAAACTGGTTTACTGGGTATTTCACACAAGCCACTAGTGACCCTTGGTTTCAGATTATTTTGAATCTTAACTTTCTAGATAAATTCCTGCAAAGAGAGACTTAATTAAATACCTGTATCTGTCAGGATGAAGTTCAAAAAAGTAGTCCTTGCTCAGTTAATTCCTAGCCTGAATCCTTTGTCTGCCTTTTGGTTAAAAGATATGATTTTGTCTGTGTGGTAGACCAAGTATTTGCCATCAGCAAGACCTTTCCTTCAGGAAAGTTAGCAAGCCAACTTCCCAAATGCATAAAAGTAATACCTCAAGACAAAGAAGTTTATCCTACTTTATTCCATCTTGTTCCAATTTATTCCAACCAACAATCTGG
>JAUZSV010434425.1:0-10139 GCA_034780495.1 Parotocinclus cesarpintoi | reverse complement strand
ACACACACACACACACACACACACACACACACACACACACACACACACACACACACACACACACAGAGAGAGAGAGACACACACAGACAGATCCCTCAGACGCCCCTGTAGGATGGCTTTAGTCAGCGACAGGGAAATCGATTTTTCACACGGGGATCACAAACTTTAAAAGATTCTCACTGAAAGACTTTTGGACTTTGTGAAAAGTGCTCTTAATGAACCCGGCGACACGTCGCTGCGCTTCCGGAATAGTGACGAAGGCTTTTTGATGGCAGATTAGTGCCCTTCCAAGTGCCAGCTGCTGGTGCCTTTGAAGTTTTCTTTAAGGCTACAGTTTAAGCTGCAGTACAATATGGGAAAAGTCTCGTGTAAGTAGCAGTAGTGTTTGAGTAGAAACGTGCCCTTTGGTCATATAGTAAACGAGCACTCAGGTCAACAAACCACAGATGGAGTGGTGTACAGCACACTGCCACTGGACAGCGGAGGGCCGAGTAAACAGACCAAGCTCCTCCCTTTAGAGCTCCATTTGAGTCACAGATAACTAGAATACTCCAAGTGTTGAAAATATAAGCAGCATCATTAATTACGGCTCTAATGTCACAATTTCTTCCATCTCTTTCCGCAATGAAACTTAGACTGTGGTGACGCAGCAGTTAAGGAACTGGACTATACAGGGTGAGACAGGACACCCTTCTAGTTCAGAAACAAAAGGGAAAATGACATATCTGAATAGTAATGAAGGGGTTTAGATCTTGCCCGTCAACTTGGAAGCCGCCATATTGGATCAAAGGCAAGTCCAATTGGAAGGTGGTCGTGTAGGATATCAAAGAAGACCAGAATTGTCTCAGAACTCAATAGCATCAATCAGATTTGCAATATTTCTTGTGGTTCGAAAGTTATCAACACAAATTATAAAAAATGCGTTGTTCGTAACATGGTACTGAAAATGGAAATTACGTTTCTGGCGGCCGGGGAAAGCACCAGGCTTAACAACAGACACCCAAAAAGATTAATCTCACAGCACCGATACACCACTCATTCAAATAAAAAAAATAAAAACCCGGGACTGGGGAAGACAAGCCATACAGGGGTAGGAAAGGGGCCGAAAAAATGAGCAAAATGGCATAAAAGTAGACAAGTGTTTGACCATCTTTTTAGACGATCCCTTAGTGTTTTTAGTTGTAACTAAATTGTATGAAAACAGTCCAAAAACATGTCATACTTGCATCTTTATACATGGCACCCAAACTCACCACAACACTGTGCACCCATCACTTGCGTCGCACAATGTGTGTTTGTGTGTGTCTTAAATGAGTGGATCCTTGCCCTTTGACCCAGAGGCCTGGGGCCTGTTGGGGCAATTATTAGCCCCGATGATGAATCTGATCTCCTTTCAAAAGCAGCCATACAGTTGCGACCCCGTGGCCATATTTGGGCCAGCAGCCTAACAAGAGATATGGTCCTTTTAATGGTGACACACACACAACAAGCCTTTTCTTCTAAGGCCTGGCATTCCCACAATGCCTAGCTTTTCTTTAACCTTTCGACCTAACTGGTAAGCAGATTTGGGAGTCTCCACTGACCAGGAGTGTTTGATGAGCAAATACGTCGAATCGAGCCCTGCTCCGTTTTCTAATCTCATCCACGACGGCGACGTACGAAGCAAATTGGGCCGCAGAAATGTGAAACGATTTAAAGGGACATCCTGAAGGCACAGGACCCTACAAAACACAATGATATGTATGCAGTAACTCACGAGGAAAGAGTTGTTGGAATTAATTGAGGATACGTGTACCCGATTACAATATTAGAACGGCAGGATACATTAATTGGGGTAAATTGTACTATTGTGAGTTAAGAGGGCTCTAATTACCCTGTCAGGAGGCCTCCGGTCCGGATACAACATGAGATACAGTTGTTCACGGAGGCATACTGGCACATTTTGGCACGGATCTTGCACACTTATGGGTTACAGAAGCTGGCATCCCAGCTCGTCCCATAAATGGCAGAATGACTATAAATCTGGCAACCGGGCAGCCTATGGAGTGTTGCAATCTTCTGCAATCTGAAAAATGCCAATAGTAAGCCCTGCCATGAGAAGCAACAAACAAAGCCTGCATATGTCTGAGTTGTTAGTGTCCCTCGCATCCCCACTGCATCACAACTGTGCAGCCGACAAACCTTTAGCAAGTGTGAAAACGGGGCAAAATCTCGGAGGAATGCTTTCAGCACTTTTTGGAATCTCAGCAATTCAAGGTTTTTCTTGACGAGGAAACAACAAGCGTTAAAAAGGTTTTTTTTCTTTGATAGGATTTCACACTTTTTCCATACCAGAACAGTGTCAACATAAGGCACGTAATATAAATCTGTATTTTATTTAATTTTTTCACGTTCACTAGATAGATTGAGGCATGTAAAGATTTATTTGCCTTGCACATCCACTTTAGAACCTCTGGTCTAACACCTGATCCACAGAAAACGATTCAAAACTAATCCGTTTAGATCAAAAGTGAAATCCTAGGTTTACAGGGACAGGCAATTTGTCCCCACAAGGTCAGAACTGCTACGTATCCCTGTCATCGTGTGCGTATTTGGTCCTCATAAAGACGTACATAAATGCCTGAGCTCTCCGAGACACTCGCTGAGAGCTCCGATATAAATTGTGGAATTAATAACGGTGTTAAATGTAACCTTCATAGACAGCTTACATCCGATTTGGCGTCCAACTCTGATAGTGGGTGGCGTGTTTGATTATTCGTTCCTGTTGTGTTTTTTTTTCCTGCTCGGCCCTGCCAACGTCGTGTGTATTCGAGAGTATACAGAAGCAGTGTGCCAAACACCTGCCCCTGGCCTCGGCACGAGAGAGCCGGCCCCGGTGTCGTTTTCACCGTCTTGCAAACGGGCCTGCGCCTTGTAACAAGCAGGGCAATAATCCTGGCTTTTACAGCTGCTAAAATGCAAACTATTTTAATGCAGGAAGACTGAAAACAAGCCTGGTGTTTTCAGCCGAGTGTAAAAGTACGGTTTCAAACGCAACAAGTGTGTGTTGTAAGGATTCCAGAAGATCTAGGGAATTAGGAAAAGATACAATATAAGCAGAGTTTTGTGTTTAGGAAACTCTGTTCCTAAATCAGGAGTGATACCCGTTTCTGGGTGTCTTCGGATTAACTGTAATTGGTACAGTATAGGGGTGGGATTCGATTACGATCAACGATTATCAGATGCATCTCGATTAGTTTTTTTTCTATACAGAGGTTTTTTTTCTTTACCATGTGACTACATGAAACAAATCTATGGGGTCAAAATAGGTCCTAAAGTTTTGAGAACCAAAAATGTACATTTTGTACTAAAAATCGGTTTGTAAATCAAAAATATTTCTGTTTGCAATCGTCTATTTTGAGTTTAATATCCTTGAAGTATCCGTTTTCGCTTTCTTTTCTCCATTGCGCTTTTCTCAGTCTCGCTTTCGCTTCAAAACGTTTAGCAGTCTGACTATTAAAAGGCATAATTATTACCAAAAGGCATAATCGTTAAAACTAGCTGATGTGAGAAAAGCACACACAGCTTTCCTGAGTTCATTCTCGACTATTTTTCAATCGAAGTAAAAGAGTGGCCCTCTTTCGCTGACGTAGAGTTACCGGTCCCACACACTAAGATGCTCCTCCACTAAGCTGTTCATCCATCATCACCTCAAATCCACCATGCCGAGACCCCAAAGGCTCCAGTTTTCTTTTGCCACTGTCGCCTTAGACTTGCTCAACTTGGGATTGGCCTTAAAATAGAAAAGCTCATCCAAAACTGCTTTAAGATGATATTCCAGCACCACCGATACCAGCTCCAGCACCACATATTTAGATGTTCCTCCACCCTGGCATCACTTTACTGGTTTTTTAACAAAAACCCAGTCCCACCAGAGTGCAGTAACCTCCTCAATCATTCAGTTATCAGAAGACGATGTGCCTCCAAGGACTTCCTGCTGAAGACTCAATATCTCAAATTCATTTAGCTCAATTTTACTATTACTACAACTGTTTCAACTATTTTAATTAACATCTAACACGTGCGAGCCATATGACGGGTTGGCATAGTGTCTAGGGTGGCTAGGAACCAGCTTTTTTTTGCAACCCTGACTAGGAACAAGCGAGGAAATAACGCAACGCCGTCCCAAAATCATGAAAGGCTTCAAATATATAATGCTTATCCCACTCGTAAGTAAACCACTCTGTGCTCTCAACTATAACTATATAACTAACTACCTTTTCACTTTTCCGTCACCTTTTCGTAGGTGCGGTTCAGTGTGCAAAGACGTAAAAAACGGCACCTAAATGTGATAAAAGTACTAACTTAAGGCATTATTAGTTGTAGTTTAGTTGTAAAATAATAATCACCTTTTTTTGTCATTAACACCATCCCGATGGACGTCGGCTCACTTTACAAGGCGAGGTTTTCACGGAGTATAATAGGAAATAAAAGTCCGCTTTAAATCAACCTTATTTACGCCTGAATGACATTAAACTAGGACGAGCAAACCCGCGTGACATTTGCTGACGGAAAAGAGAATCTCACAAAAGAATTGGCGTGTTGTGCGAGGCAGAGCATGTCGTTTTTATATCGTGTTTTCGTTCAGATTGTTGGTTGAACTAGAAAATAAATTTAAAAATAAATAAATAATTTATGTGCAAAGTATCTAAAATCCTCTATACATCCAGTTCAGTCTAGTTTCACCGACCATAATGCGGTCGTACCTGCACCAAATTACAAACCGGACGTTTCTGTGCTACGTGTTATAGAACAAACATACGGTCATATGTAGGAGCGGTAAGAAAATTGGGTAACGTGGCTCCATATTGATGTTCGTGTCGCTTATCAGGTACGACCAGGTCAGTTTCATCTGAACTGCTCTAAATGAAGCCTTTCATACTTACTGATCAAACATAAACATTCAGCATTCAAGGCCAAATTGTTTTTCCACGAAAACCCGATAAAAATGTGTTCATCACTAAGCAAACTTCGCTTACTGTTTACCTATATGGAGGATGGAAGGGGCTCGTTTTTCAGGGAACAAAAGTCTTTGTGACAGCGATTGTGGGAAGAAGAATTGGGGGGGGGGGGGATTTTGAATTAATAGACGTCCCTCTGTCTTTCTCCCTCGCCCCATGAAGTGAGATCAGAATTATTAACCTGGTTGGGTAGATGATTTCATAGCTGCTTAAGGTCTTGCCGTTTTATAGCGGTTGGGGGAAAATTCCCAGAATTCTCCAAACGCTTGCGGTCGGTGTCGTGTGCCCAAAAGGTCTGGCGGAAGTTGCCGAGTCTGACTCGACCGTACAGGATGGCAAGTGACTCATCATAACCTGAGGTTAAAAACAATCTTGCTTTCTTAAACATTAAAAAACAAAAAACAAAAAGTTTACAGACCCAGATCAGCAGGCCCAGGCTTCCTGTAAACGCTCCATGTTTGTCATTAAGCTAGAGAGCTGAGTCAACAGCCGCAACGTGGACTCACTGTATTATTAAAAATATTGGCAGTACAGGAAAGTCCGGGCTCAAGAAAGCTCCGAGTTTCAAGAACAGCACTAATTTTACACTCCCTGAAACTCAACACGTGTGTGTGTGTGTGTGTGTGCGCCCTACGACGAGTTGGCACCGTGAGTAATGTGGCTGCCGCTCGCAAGGCACCAGCTTTTTTGCGACTCTGTGCTCCTAACCAGTAAGTAACTACATTTTCTCTTTTCTCTCCAAACTGATGTTCCGGTACCAGCTTCAGCAGCACACACTTCTGGATGTTCCTCCACCTCAGCATCACTGTTTTTTTTACTAAGTAATCCACTCTGTTCTCGACACAATATCTAACCACCTCTTCTCTTTTCTCTTCAAGCTCAAGTTCCCTCATGCCAAGATGTTCCTCTGCTTCAGCCCCACCCAAGCTGAAGTCCATCATCATCTCAAGTCCACCATGCCCAGACCCCGAAGGCAGTAACTTTGCCCTTCCTCCGGGTTTTCCCTTGCCACTGTCGCCTTAGGCTTGCTCAACAAGGATATTTTAAAGATTCGCCCTAAAATAGAAAAGCTCATCTAAAACTGCTTTGAGATGATATTCCAGCACCAATGGTACCACCTCCAGCACCACATACTTAGATGTGATGCCACCCTGGCATCACTTAACTGGTCTTTCAACAGAAACCAGTCCCACCAGAGTGCAGTAAATCCCTCCATCTTTCAGTTAGCATGAGACGATGTGCCTCCAAGGACTTCCTGCTAAAGACTCACTATCTTAAATCTATTTTGTTAGTTCTTTTAAATTATTAATTTTAGTTACTTCATTTTACTATTACTACAACTTAACTTTTTTAATTAACATCTAGGCCAGCCATGGAGGACGGGTCCTTTTTTGAGTCTTGGTCCTCCTAAGGTTTCTTTCCTTCGATATTCAGGGAGTTTTTTCCTTCCCGCTGTCGCCCTAGGATTGCTCAATTTGGGATTGGCCTTTTAAGATAATAAGATTGTAAAGCTGCTTTGAGACAATTAGTTTATTTCTCGGTTCGTTTTGCTACGATATTTGCGTGAACTCCGACATTTAGCGCGAGCCTAATTGCGCGGCAGCTCCACAACTCCTCCTATGGATCCTCCTGCGTCTTCTTTGTGCTCCTTCTTTAGACTGATGAGACCAAATGAATGGAAGAAAATCCCACAACGACAATGCATGCGTGCTTTTACCCGGGTCGGACCCCCCCCCCCCCCGGAGAGCTACGCATACAGTACGCGTCTAAGTACACCTGTCAACCAGCCATTCAAAAGCCTGGCCCGTCCGTCCGTCTGTCTGTCCGTCTCCTGCTCACTCGCGCCGTCTTACTCTCATATCTTCCCATGGCGAATGATTATAGCGTCCTTATGTCGCTAACTGGCCTCGCTGCTTATTAGAGATACTATTATGTGGCCCATGATATTTGTGTGTCAAAAGGCCTTCCATAATTCAGAGGATGTGGCAACACCAGTGCTTTTGTAGCGTTTCCGTGCCCCCTTATCCTCGCCAGCAGAGCCCTCTCCTTTCTTCTTTTCCCTTTCATCCCGTATCAGCCTCCCTCCTCCGAGCGTTATCTCTCTCTGTTTGCTCTGCCTTCGCATCTGTGAGAAAGTACACACTTCGGGAAAGTACGCAAAGCCCAGCTTGCTTACCGCTGGTCGATCTGAGCCGTGACGTCAATTTTTTCACTTATTATTATAACACGTTTTTAACCGGAGGATTCCCAAAACGACTTCTTCTTCTTCCCTGCCACGACAGTGTTTAACTCAAAGGATTTCGACTACATTTTGGACCCTGACTCCAAAGCCGGGCTATTAGCAATTTTAATTTTTTTTTTTTTTTTTAAATAGTGAGATCGTCTGGTTTTTTTTTGGTCTAAACTCTTGCTTTCTCTTCCTTTTAAACGTGTTGCAGTTTTCCACATCATCAACTAAAGAGAAACAAAGTCACGAGTGAAGTCTAACGCAGGAAGCTCTAGTTTGTTTTTCTGTGGGCATGAACAGACTGGAATGCACTTCGATAAACGATAAAGAAATTCCATACAGTCACTGGGAGGTCGGTGGTCGCCATTCTACGTCCTTTTCGCTTTATTCTGCCAGATTTTTTTTTTTTATATCTATGTGTTTCATAGCCAAAGTGTTGCCGGTCATTTAAGCTCTTGTGCGCTGGTGCTAGCAGGATGAGCTATTCTGCCTGACAACCGAGCTCCGATTGGTCGGCCTAATTTTAAGGCATCTGAGCAGCGCAGAAATAATTAATGTCTGAATAAGAACAGAAAAAGCGTCACAGCCAATCAGTTTTGAAGTTTGCGTGAAGAACGGCTTCAAAACCTTATGTACATTTTTGCAGTATGTAAAAAATACTTAAACAAAAGGCCATTAAATCTCACTGAGTCTTACTGGGGAATCATTACAACCTAGGACTGTGGTAGCCTAGTGGCTAAATGGTACTGAACTATTAACCAGGAGGTCCAGGATTCAAATACCACCTCTGCCACAGTTGGGTCCCTGAGCAAAGCCCCTTAACCCACAATTGTTTGGATTGTAAGACTGTATTAACTTAAGTCGCTCTGGATATGGGCTTCTGCTAAACAAGATAAATGTAAATATCATCTTCAGTGACTGTATGACCGTCGAGAATCCGGAAATGTAGGCTTCATACACCAATGTCTCGCAGTGAGGTGAGTGTTCCTGAAATGGCAGAGCTCAATAGCTACAAGGGGTGTCCCCAGACTTTTGTCTATATAGTCTACGTGTTACAACATAAACCCATCTGGAGCCTCTCCTAAACGGAACGACCTAATAACGATCAGCATGCAGCAGAGACGAAACTTGCAGGACTTAAAGCCTAAAAACTTGAGGTCCACAGGCCAGTCCCTGCTTTGTTTTTCCGGACTTCAAAGTGGTGGAACCTCTGAAATGTGGGCAGATTGATGGCGAGGTCTCCGCCTCTTAAATGAGTGACCTTCTGTTCATTTCCTAGAAAAGCCACACCTCAAGCAGGTGTCCGGGAAGTTTACACGCAAGCAAAAACACTTAGTTCTCCTTTATATAGTGTGTCAAAAGATTACTGCATGGAAGCATTCATCAAAAAGGGAGAAGATAATGGACCAGGTTGTGGTAGAGCATGGGCGGAGAGGTCAAACTTTTAAAGCGGTTATCATAAATATATAATATATATAAATATATAAATAAATAAAACACGTGTCCGGATAACTCCAGGCCGCCTCGTCAGGCCGTGCTTGCCAGGCAGTGAAAGAGCGGCGACAACGCCATTTTTCACGTGGTCTAAGCGACAGGGCGCGAGGGCGAGCCTTTGAGAGCCAGTGAAGCCAAGGTAAATTGTTTGTCGACTGCACAACAAGTGTCGATTTTCAGCTGTCAGCCTCGACCAGACAGCCTGGAATTCCTCTGGGAAGCAGATTTGTAGCGCATTTTCATGGCGCTGGCTTTCAGACCGAGAAAACAGGGGAGGAAAATGCGGGGGGGGGGGGGGTAGTTACGGGGTTGAGAAAACCGATGACGCGAGAGAGACAAAACATAGCTTCTCACCACAGTGCGTGTCGTGTCGGCGTCAATTCGAACCATTTTCCCACCTTAATATAGATAATATACACAGGCTAAGGATGGGTAAACATATGCTAATGCAAAAAGAGAGAGCGCGAGAGAGACAGAGGGGATAAAGCAACACCAGAGTTCCTTCAAACTCCCCCGTTTGTGCAGACTGTCCATCAAAGTTGGATGCTTTGTCCCCAGGTTTTAAAGGAGACAAAAAAATCCACTATCATGAGCATGCCGGCCTTTGGCTGGACGTTTTTCACAATAAAATAAAGGAGCAGGACCCGAAACTTTCTGCTAAAGACCAGCAGTTTTTAAGACGTGTGTCACGAACTCCCGACTTTCACTCAGCTTGTATTTCTTTAAGTTTACAACTCTTTTTTTTTTTTTTTACAGGTGTTAAAATGGGCACAAATGGAGGTGCTTGATGGTTTCACGTGCATTAGCACCAATACTGTAGATTTATGTGTTAACGCTGGGCACGGTTTATTGGGGTTTGATGGTGAGGTTGTGCCACTGTGAGCAATATTAAAGCAGGACGTTATCGATTAGTAATTTATGTGTGTGTGTGTGTGTGTGTGTGTGTAAATATATGCAGCAGTAGGATAAATGAGTGCATTGTACCCAACACTTAGATGGTGACGAGAGCAGCGAGCATTTAACCCTTTATTGTTTTCGTTTAAGTTGATACAGTGCAATCAATTAATGTATTCTCAATGAATACATGTACCACACACACACACACACACACACACAAACACACACAAACACACACAAACACACACAAAAATGTAATATATAAATGGGAATGAATGGAAAGGAAGCATTAGAGCAGATAATGAATACCAAACCTACACTATAACCTTAATTACCTAAAGTAGTAATAAACTGCCATTTTTCTATTACAAAAAAACCTTGGCAACCGGTTGGCATGGGGGGGGCTCAGTGGGTAGCACTGCTGCCTCCCAGCAAGAAGGTCCCGGGGTCCTTTCTGTGTGGAGTCTGCATGTCCTCCCTGTGTCTGCGTGTGTTTACTCCGGGTACATGCATGTTAGGAT
>JAUZSV010434414.1:0-10140 GCA_034780495.1 Parotocinclus cesarpintoi | reverse complement strand
AAATAAACCAGGGAAACATGATGAAACATGAACTATGAAAAAAAGAAAAACTGTGGTGTTATCTGACTTACCATTGTCTTCAGCTTCTCTTCCTCCGCTACCTTGGGGTGCTGTGCCCTGGATTGTGGGGCTTTGATGGTAATGGAGCCAGGGTGGGATATGCCATCACCTGGTTCTGCTCCTGGTCACCATGTTCAAACTGCGCACAACAACTTGCCCACTTTCTGTCCCAGACACCCAACTTGCGGCTGCGTATCTTTGTCTCACGTCTCTACTTCTGTGACCAAGAAGATAGTTTGGAGCGAGAAGTACTCAGATGCTTGCAGAGGGCAGGCGTGCAAATAACTGTCATGACCTATAAAGGTAAAGAACTAAACATAAATGTGCTTTGAAATACAACAGTAAATACACTCACCAAACACTTTATTAGGTACGCCTCCTTGTTTCTACACTCGTTCAATATACTAGTTCCACCTAACATACAGGAAGAGAGTTTAAAAAACTCCAGCAGCACTGCTGCGTCTGATCCAGTCATACTAGCAGAACACACACTAACACACCTCCAATACATCAGAGTCACTGCAGTTCTGAGAATGATCCACCACTCAAATAGTTCCTGATCTGTGGAGATCCTGACCAGCAGATAACACAGTAATGGATACAAACAAAATGGGGCTTGAGTGTAGAAATAAGGAGGCATAACTAATAAATTGACCGCTGAGTGTATATTGCTGTATGAAAACATACAAGGTGGAATATATTGCTATATGATATTGCTGTACAGATTTTTTCTACTGCTGGCAGACATTTGTGGCTCATAACAAGAGGTGTTTTAAAGCCTGGGATGGTCTCCAGCAGAACTCTGTCAGATTATCCCGCACACTACACCGCATTCTTCAGGTAGTGCTCAAGCATCTTTAATCGTACCCTTACCTATTTCTAATATAAATGAAACCAGAACATTGTATGTACGTTATAAGTTAAAACCATACCAACTGTCCTCTTTTCTAGCCATCTGAGACTGAAGATCTGAGAGACGGCTTCACTCTGCTGGGCCTATCGTGACTATTTCGGAACGACCTTTCGAGTTTACATGAGTAAATATTGTGGTGCTGTAAAAATTCCTGAGACTTGAATCCCTGAGACTTTAGTAACTTTTATACCAGAATCCACCAGCATTAAAGTTTTAATAGCATAAAGCCATTTGACTTCAGTGTGCCTGTGTTACCTTTGCTGAATCCTGCAATAAAGGGGTTGTAGTGGCAGTGTGTGTGACGTTTTTCATTCTCTGAGCTTCATTAGCAAGATTATTTAAAAATCCTTTAACTCCATAGCAAACTGATTGCTATCAAAAGCGTTATATTATTCACAACGTATCGTCCCGCGGTTATATCGACAAGACCAAACGTGAGCCACGGAGCCGTTAGTCGTAATATCTCGAATACCTCGCACACACCTATTCCGCCAGTGTCCCGGTTAATACGGAAGCGCGAGGTGCGCGGATAGTTGGTGTATTACGACGATAACGGCTCCGTTAACCAGAGAACGGACTGCAGCGAACAAGCGGCTGGATTAAAAAGCAAAATGGCGGCTGAGGGGGAATACGAGTCGGTTCTGTGCGTGAAACCTGACGTCAATGTTTACCGAATCCCACCGCGAGCCTCGAACCGCGCTGTCAGGTAAAGAGATCAGGAACCTCCTGACTTTCATGTTTGTATGTCTGACATCAAGACTAGCGTCATATGTATCATCTTGATCTTGGATCATACCTGCGTAAAACCTGCCAGCGGACCAGTATGTCCTCAGCATCATGCATCATTCACAGCTGTCGTACATCCGTTCTCGGTTATGGTTAGGCTACTGTTCAAACATCTGACCTCGAACTACTGCATATTGTCGGTCCTCACAGCACCCAGGCCTCCTAACCGTTTTGTATGGTGATCACGGAGGAAACAGTTCGGGATGATCAGCGGGTAACCGCCCTGGTCACACCTGACCTTATCTTATGATCAGATGCTCAGGGAATTATCACAGTATATGAGTTTGTAACCCCAGAGTTACACAGCTCTCCGAGTCGTATTTACCATAGTTAGCTTCAGAAATAATAACGATTAAATCAGTATCCATTTCTGAAGATCATCCCGGTTTATTTGCCTTCATCTGTTTTAATACAGTCCGTTTTTGTAGTAAGTAGGAATAAGACACTGGACTTTTCCCCTATAGTTCCTGAAGGCCACGTTAACTGGAGTCACGTGGCGAAATAATCAATTCCGTAACTGGTATGGACATAATTACATTGGTGGCCAACTGCTAGCCCCAAAACCTTATGGACCAGATACTTTTGTATGATGGAAGTAATAAATGCACTGAGGTTACGAACAACACAAAAGATCAGTCAGATAAAACAGAAACTCAAAGTTTCTCAGTAGGTTATAGGTTATAGAGCAAACAGATCTTTAGGGGTTAAATGGGACAGATGGCCTAGAATACACCCTAAATAAAAACAAAACATGAATGACATTACAGCAAGACATCAACGGTCTTTCTAAACCCATGGTTTAAAGGATTGTGTTTTGGTCGATCAGTTTACTGTACCACATGTAATTTGTTATTACCCAAAGCCTCGACGGTTAAATGGCCCTTACCTGTACAAAACTGTTTATCAGGTACAGTGAAGGAAGAAGTAATAATAAAAATTAAATTAAACTGAATGAGGTGAGGGGTCGGGGGGGTATCCAAAGGAGTACTACTTACAATAGGACAAGCACTTAGACGTATATACAGCATTCACAGCTTGTTAAAGGTAAGTAGTGGAAAGTCATATAAACACAAGTTCAAAAAAACCTCTAAATTCTTCAGATGAAAGAATAGTCTATCTTCCAAGCATGAGCTATTGAGGTTGTGACCAAAAGTGAATTAGATTAGTTAAAATTATTTGTAGGTGAGGGAAACACAGAACATCTCGCTGCTAAGTATGTAACAGCCTGTCGTTGCCTAAGAGACAGTGGGTAACACACACACACACACACACACACACACACACACACACACACAGACCGAATATAATAACCCAATGTTAGTCAAAGGAATCATGGATACAAAATTTACCTTTCGTTTTTAAAATAATTTAATTTTTACTGTACAAAATTTGTTTCTTTGGTCCAATTTAATCACTGTTGTATGTTTTTATAATTGTACTTACATTTAATATGCATAATTTTAAATATGAAAGCTCATTCAGTTTAATTATTATTATTACTTCTTTCTCCACTGTGCCTGATAATCAGTTTTGTACAGGTGAGGGCCATTTAATGGCCGAGGCTTTGGGTAATAACAAATTACATGTGGTACAGTAAACTGATCTACCAGAACGCAAACCTTTAAACCAAGGGTTTAGAAAGACAGTTGATGTCTTGCTCTAATGTCATCTATGTTTTGTTTTTATTTAGGGTGTGATCTAGGCCATCTGTACCATGCCTGGGCACATTTAACCCTTCAAGAGCTGTTTGCTTGAGTACATGTTTGTTGTGTGAATGCTTCATAGAGGTAGTCCCTGATTAATGATGAAGGTACATTTAAACAAATTCACTGTAAGTTGAATGTTTTGTGAACCGAGGAGTTTAATACTCCTAATGTTGCCTACCTTCAAGATATTTAAGATACAGACAGATACTTAAGACACTTAAACAATTTTTTTAAGCGATATATTGAATTGATGTAATTTATTGAATAATGTATTAAAAATGAAAAAGAGAAATTATTATTGTTGCGACCACAACTTTTCCTCATTACATTTCCCAGCGCTCATCACTTGACTCCTTTTCTCACACGCTGCCAATTTCGTTATTTACCACGGGAGAGTGCAGGAGAGTATCCTACTGCATATTGATTGCCTTTTGAAACATCGAAATAAAAATAATTCACAGTGCACATTCTGCTGAATGTGTATTTATGTGTATTTTTGGATTCCTGCCTACACTGTCCTTGTGGTGCAGCATGCTAAACTGTGCTCAGGTCTGCTTTAAGATGAAGACTCAGGCACTGCATGCATCTAGTGTTATCACTAACCGTGCCACAGAATGCAGCATCATCTGCTTCTGTATAAATCTTCTTTGTCCAATAAATATTCCATTATGGTAAATAATGAGTGTGGCAGTGTGCCCAAAACAAGTCTAAAAACCAAAGTATTTTGTTTGTTTGTTTTTATTTTACGATGCTCATTGGCTATTTCAATGACTGACACAAGGTTGCATACACATATACACATGGAAGCTAGTCCTATATACACACTCAGACCAGGCCAGTTTAGCGTAGTCAATTAACTTAATGCATGTCTCTCGATTGTGGGTGGAAACCGGAGAAACTGGAGTAAATCCACATGGACAAGGGGAAAACATGCATCTAGTCCCCTCCACCTGGGGTCGAACTCGGCACCTTTTGCTGTAAGGCAACAGTGCTACCCAGCCAGCCACTGTGCTGTGTCCAGTAGTATTTGATGGCATAAAAGTGCAGGTCATCTGGGGAGAGGGGACAATCATGCTCTGGCATGGAACAATGCAGCCGGGCGTAGTGTGAATATACCTTTAGTCAGTATGCTATTAAATCTGACACAATTTACGTTGTTGTTCTTTGTTCATTCATTAGATATTTATAGAATAACACAAAAAGCTTCTAAACTGCACATTTTGTGCCCGTTTGGTTTTGTTCTTTGCTTGTGTGTTGCAGGGCAGCAGATTGGAAGTTAGATGCTCCTGATTGGATGGGTCGAATGAGAGTTACAGCCAGGGGAAAAGTTGCCTATATTAAACTAGAGGACAAGATCTCAGGTTAGAAAGAGGTTTCATAACCACATCTCCACCAAATAACAATCCCCAAATAATCCCCAATCACCCACACACAGTCAGGCAGCTTATGATAATTAAATATATCATCAGTATACAATATGCCCACATTTCAAATTTCTCAGAATTATTGATTCTACATTTGATAAAAGACGTTCCAGTTCTATATCCGTAGTGTAAGCAAAGGAAACCGATGCACAAGTTTTTGGTTTGGACCCCTGCATTTACAAGAAATTACTACAAGCAGAGGATTAAAATTGTAAACAAAATGTTCCATTGCAGCTTCACCATATACATTATTAAATAGCCGAGTAAGAATATTCATTGTGTAATCCTGGCCAGGGATGCATGGAAAGAAAGTTTCTAGCAGGGGGCACAGACTGCAAGTCAGCAGCAACCTTAGACGGGCATCAATCCATCATAAAGCACATACAATAGATAAAACGATTTACATAAAATGAATGTTGCTATTTAAATCCAGTTTATTGTTGACAAGTGCTTTGTCTACTTATATCGATGAGAATGCTAACAACTGGCCGTGGTGAGAAAGTGAGGTAAAGATATTACAAAGTATTATCGATTACTAACATTGAGACTAAACTAAAGTTCCCTACCCAAAACTTTAGACTTGACTCATATTCACAAGCTGGAGATTTAAGATTCAACTCACATGCCAAAGAGTCAATATGAAACTCTGACTCTGACTAGTCTCTAGACTCTAGCATGCTTGAATCTTGACTCTTGAATTGTGTGCCAGAGACTCAGCTTGGACTTGAGCACCACAAACCTGAAGCAAGTCTCCCAACTCGCACAATGCCTTGTACACTTATATACAGTCAGGTCATTATTGAATTTTAAAAGAGTTTGTCCATCTTTCCAGGTAATCAGCTAATGTAAGGTCTGAAAATGTAACTTTATTGTTAGGTATTAATCCAAGTCAGATAAAGATAATTCCAGATCTTAAGAATTCTGTGCTTGATCCACTTTGCAGCATTGCTTATTGCACAAATTGCATTCTTGAATCCTCAGAATAAACCATTCCATATAATTAATATAAAGTATGCACTACAGCACAGAGGTATTCTACAAATCTCTGATTAAACAAGTATTTCATTACAGGCATGTGCCATTTAATGACTGCATTACATGTTGTGAAACAGCATCACCTCTGGTACAGAACGGGATGCAGACCAAACATTACCATAATCACAGTCATTTTATGCTACTTTAATATAAACAGCTTTCAGAAATGCACGTATGCACTTGCTAAACCTTTTGTAGTTTATGCAAATTCAGAATAGCTATCAAATACATTTAAGAGGATGGTATCAGATACTTTTGTATGACAGAAGTAATAAATGCACTGATTTTATAAACAACAACAGAAACTCAAAGTTTCTCAGGAGTTTATATAGTTATAGATTAGAGAAAATATACTGGTTGGGGATCCAAAGGTACTACTTACAATAGGACAAGTGCCTAGACTTATGAATGGCATTCACAGCTATAATTAAGTAGTGGAATGACATACAGACACAAGTAAAAAAAATCTCTAATATATATACACATACACACACACACACACACACGCAGACACAGACACACACAGCAGTCAGTGAAGCCGAATATAATGTGTGAATCAAAAGACTCATGGATACAGAAATTTACCCATAGTTTTTAGAAGACTGAACAAAATTTTTTACTGTACAATTTGTTGCTTTGGTCCAATATTTATTTATATTTTTTCAATTTAAGCTGTTTTTATAATCACTTCGTACTTAAATACTTTTAGTACTTTTAATTTTAAAAGTAATCATTTACTTGGCAATAACTACATGCATGCAAATATGTTACAATCTGAGTTGGGCACGGACAATTTTGGAAAAGATTCTACTCTGCTTAAAGTGTTTAAAAGGGGATATTGCACGGCCTGTTCTGGAACTTAGTATTTCTCTGGTTGGACTCATTCCCTCTGGGTTGTGTTCAGTCGGTGAGGTATGTTTACTTCAGTATATATTCACGGTGTATATTATATTTTGGTTCTACAGTGTATGTGATTGTTAATATGTGCTTGTAACTAAAGAACCACGGTGTTGTGTGTTTACTGAAGGGAGTGATATCTATAACAGTTTAGCTTTCATATTTAGTTTTCAGTGGTGTCCCTTGTTTGTGCACACTTTCTTGTCAAAATGCTTTTAAATTTACATCACTGTAGTTCTAAAAAAATAGTTCTACAATAGTTTTAAGAAAGTCCGGTCATCATCCATTTTGATCAACAAGCTGTTTTACAGAAAGCTGACACATAGCTGTATAGAGATGCGTTTTTTTTTTCCATTTTGTTTTTTCATCCCATCCTGTAGGGGAGCTGTTTGCCCAAGCCCCAGTGGACCAGTATCCTGGTATTGCGGTTGAAACTGTGAGTGACTCAAGCCGCTACTTTGTACTTCGGATTCAGGATGACAGTGGTGAGTAGAGAGATTTCAAATTCTCAGTTTAAGTGAAGCAGCACATGCAGAAATAAGAAACCAAAGCCCCCCTCTCTCGTATTCTCAGGTCGTAGTGCATTCATTGGCATCGGATTTGGTGACCGGGGAGATGCCTTTGATTTCAACGTGGCTTTGCAAGATCATTTTAAGTATGGTCTTCTCATTTAATTGTTGATGTATGTTATGATTGACAATGTATCAGGCAGAGAATGACCTTTCTCTCACTCTCTCTTTCTCAGGTGGGTAAAGCAGGATAATGAGTTTAGTAAGCAATCTCTGACTCCAGACTTAGGCCCTAAATTAGACTTGGGATTTAAAGAAGGCCAGACCATCACTCTTAATATTGGGGTAAAAGCTCTTTATTTTCATTTTATCCCACACACACTCAGACATTATCAGGGATTGTTCTTGTTTGTTGCATACAAATCGAATACGTGCTGATCACAGCAGTAGCTGTGTAGCTGTAGTAGCTGTATCTTTTAATATATATTTTAATGCCTTCTCCAGCAAAGCAAAAAGAAAGAAAAGTCCCGTCCCCAAAGTTCAGGTGGCTTTGGGCTCCTTCCACCTCCCCCGAGTGGCAAAATTGCTCCACCACCCTCAGCCATTACTACTAATAACAACACAGAGCCGTTGACAGGAGATGGCAACATAGGTTGTGTTTAATTTTGGCTTCATAAATACTGTAATTAAATCATTGCATGGTCTCTCCTGACTGAATTTCACTGGATTATCTCTTTAGGGTGTTTGCTAGACCTAGACAGCAGTGATTCCAACTCTCTGGTTCAGTCAACCACTTCCAACACAAACTCTGACCTGTGGGGAGATTTTACATCTGACAGGTAAATCAACTATGTATAAAAGTGTCTACACAAATCCCATTCAGCATTTTCTCATTGGGGAACAGATAAAGCTCTTAATACTAGATGAGTTCCCAGCATGTTTACTTTCCCTGCCTGAAAAACATGAATTAATAGTGCTAATAACACATAAAGTACTTGCACTCACAGATCACTTTATTACATTCCTAGTTTCTACACTAATTGTCCATTTTATCAGTCCCACTTACCATATACTGTATAGCACTTTATAGTTCTACAATTACAGACAGTAGACCATTTGTTTCTCTACATACTTTATTGCTCTTTATTATGTTCTCTGATGGTCAGGACCCCCACAAGACCAGCACAGATCAGGTACTATTTGATCGTGATTTAATAGTTCATGTTGTGCTGGTATAAGTGGATCTGACATCGCAGTGCTGATTTTTAAATCACCTCAGTGACACTGTGGAACTGAAAATGTTCCACCAACCAAAAATGTGCATTCGCCTGTATCCTGTAGGCAGTGTCCTGTGAGCACTGAAGGATTAGAGAATAAAAACCACAAACTCTGCAGCAACAGATAAACTACGGTCTGTGACTTTACAGCTACAGGTGGAGTAACAGGGTGAATGTCTCTAATAAAGTGGCTAGTGAGTGGACACAGTGTAAAACTTCAGGAGCACTGCTGTGTCTGAACACACACAAACATATCAATGCCACATCAGTGTCAATGCAGTGCTAAGAACGATCCACCACCTAAATAATACCTGATCTGTGGTGGCCAGGTAAAGGTCCTGGTTATTAGTAAACAGATTAAAGGGAACTAACAAAGTATGTAAGGAGATGGACTATAGTCTGTAACTATGGAACTACAGAACTAACTACACAACTACAGAACTAAGTGCTGTTATGTTGTAAGTTAAACTGATTAAATAGTTTTTTTTATTAAATAAAAATGTGAGATTGAAAGTGATAGGTGAGAACACAGTGTATTTTATTTCAAGTATAACATTGTTGTTGTAACAAGATAATCTAGGTTGTTTCTTAACAGCTGGTCTGTGTATTACTGACAATGTCAGTGTGGAACACGATGCTGGTATGGGCATGACTACATTGTGTTTTGCATTGAAAAACTGCGGGACTGCGGTAGCCTAGTGGTTAAGGTACTGGACTCCAGACCTGATGGTCCAGAGTTCAAATCCCACCTCGGCTAAATTGCCATAGTTTGGTCTTTAAGCAAGGCCCTTTACCCACCAAGGCCCTTAATTCTCCATTGCTTGAATTGTAAGACTGTATCAGTTGTACGTCGCTTTGCATAACTGCGTCTGCTAAATGCCGTAAAGGTAAATAACTATAACTGGCTGTGGGAAATTCTCTATTCTAAAGAGCCAGATTTTTTTTTTATTCTATATGTTCCATAATGCAACATTACATTTTAAATTATAAAGCTACAGTAGATTTTTAAACAGGAATTGTATGTTTTAGACCGATCCTGAGAAACTCAGAATGGTTTGAACAAAACAAAATCTAATCTAATTTTTTAGAGAGAAAAAAACCATGAAGCTGTGGTCTCTATGCAAACCTTAATGAGCAGAAGTTTGTGTCTCTGATATTCTGAAACCGATCTGTAGCAGATCATTAGATTTGCTCTAATGCACAGGAAACGTGTGTGCTGGTCTGCAGTCGAGGGCTGCAATAGCGCGTGGGAACACTTCAGGTTACTCAGACGCTATGATCCTCACAGTTCCTGCACCCACACACTTGCTCCAAGTTTAAAAGAGTGGGATTTCCCCACACATACTTGCCACTTTCTCCACCATACACACACATGTATATATATACAAACTGCGACAGGAAGTACCAGCATATCCTGTTGCTCTAATGCATATGCATCAGGTACAAGATGTGAGTCAAACACACAACTAAAGCTTATATTTACAGTATTTAAAGATGTCCATCAGAATTCTCAATACACAAATATTAAGTACT